>MJUU01052291.1:6501-19162 GCA_002080025.1 Modiolus philippinarum
AGGGCAATCATTTTCACCAATTGAATTTCAAAAATATTTGATTCCAATTTTGGTAAATTTCCTGAAAGTGTCAAAGACCACATATTTTTTGGAAATTCTACATTGAAACCATAGTTAAAAAATTTGTTAGAATTAGAAGAAATATTTCACATACTTGATTTCCAAAATATATAATTCCAAGTTTGATAAAATTCCTGAAAGTCTCAAAGACTACTTATTTTTTGGAATTCTGCCTAACAACCATATATTCCTTAATTCCTTATGGTAAAAATAGTGACTGTCAATAGTTTAATTTCAAAACTGTTAAGAAATATTATTCCCAGGGTCTATAGCTGTTTTCTGTGTCAAACAGGGGGTGCGGGGATCACTGTCGTTTCCGACAGTCCTTACTCTAGTTAAGTCATGTATTCTTTCGGTATTTATTAAAGCAATAAAAGAATGTATATAATAAAAAAAAAGATTTAAAACAAACAAAAAAAAAAAATAATCCTATTTTTACACAACATATCGATTACCTTTTTCCTTGGCCATAAACTAAAATTTTCCCAACGTTTTAAATTCAATTCTTCCATAAATCTCTTCCCCACATACAGGATGGGGTTGGGCGTAGGGTTGTCGTACAAAAACATCTGTTTCTATCAGGTCAGACAAGAACCAACAGTGTTTGAATTTTTTTATTGTATATCTGAAATCAGATATTTATTGGAAAAAAAGAGGAAAAATCTAATTTTGTTGCAAGCTACGAAAGCAATTTCAAATGCAAACATAGTAGTTAAAGGAGGAAGCTCCTGTCTAAAGTCAACGATGAGCCCTGGCTTTGTCAGCCATTTTGACACTAACCAGTACAATGATCTATTATAAAAATCATTTCGTCAGCTTAAACTTGCTTTAATTTCAAGTCACGTACTCAAGCACAGACAGCAAAAACTTTAATTTGAAGTCATGTTCTCAAACACAGACAGCAAAAAAAAAAATCAAAAAGAAGGTTATTTTGTTAAGTTAATAAAAATGCACATCCATGATATCAATGAATGAAAAGCACTTGAAATTGACTTTTATATAACTTGGACATTATTTTAATTTTCAGTCTCAGAACTCCATATGAAGTTGTCCCCACTTTATATACTGAGCAACATTTATGTAAACTATTAAATCGTATGAAATACACATCACTGATATGCAGAGTCGGACAACAGGAAAAGTTGCACAGTGATTAAACACACATTCATGAAAAGACTGAAATCAAATTAATCATGGTGAGCAAAACTTTACTTTTCTTAAAGCCAAAATAATAATACCTGTAAATTTTGATAAATGAATAATCTGTACATTTACCCCATATCAGACTTGCTATGTCTGTTATAATTCATAAATTTTCACACACAAAAAATCATCATAGAGACTTCGACAACAGTCAATAAGTTTGATGTCTTTATAAACAAGAGGGCAACTAAAGATGCCAAACTTTTCTCCATGTTTGCTTAGTATAATAGAAGCACAAATCACCAATGTATAAGATATGTGATAAAATTGTGTGCATTTAACTTTGCTAGAGTCAGAAATAATTGGTGATTTTAACATGCGTAATAATAAGAATCAAAATTCTGAAGAAAAAATCATTATCAAATACAAGTGAGAAAGCATCGATAAACTTCAGGCAGAGACTTGAACCTCAAAATAAAACAAATTCACTTGAGGGTGATATGCAAGGAGACTGCATACATGTTCTTTTGTTACAAAGTATTTCATGTATTATTATATTTGTACTTTTATTTCTATGTATAAAGTAAAGAAACATTCCTGCCCAATAAAACATCATATCACACAGTTGATCATGATAAATCATCATATTGCACACTTGCTTTGATTGACATTTCCAGGCCACACCTCTTTTACAACCACAATAGATATACCACACCCCTGACGTTTGTCACCAGTGACTTAAGCCATGTCAATCAAATATAACAAAACAATTATGGCACTTCTATACTTGATCAATATGGGGTTTAACGGAGCGCAAAAGATAATATTGAACTCAGGATAAACCCTCGTTCAATATTACTTTATTGCTCCGTTAAACCCCATATTGATCTCGTGGAAGTGTCATAATTGTATATTATTACCCTTACAGAAAATAATGGTAATAACAGATCATAAGACTCTACTTAATTATGGTTATTGGGAAATTATGCTGAGGTGTCGAATTATTTTTGGATCATGGCTTTCCATATTATTTGATTTTAATGCTGCTGATGAGAGGTTCCTCTTTGATATACGTGTATAGCACAAGAAAATTTACTGTTTATGTAAGTTGGGTATTTTTTTATTTTATTAACCTGTATGGAAGCATATGTAAGGTAAGATAATGAATGCGAGTCAACAAGCATATAATTTTTGCCTAGACCCTGAACTACCATCCCTGATGCAAGTCTTTGCAATTTAAAATGTTTGTACAACACACAGTATCTTTGATTAACTCAAACATAAACTCGCATAAAATACAGGTCAGCGACGCCTTATCTCTTGGGAGACAATCAGAAAACCAAGAAGGTATCTATTTTATTCATCCCAACATAATTAGACATAATCACAGATATTGAAATCAGGGGTATCCAAAAAAGTCTGTCCTCAACCACCAACTTCCCTGAGACAACCTATAACTTGCAACTAGAAAATGCTTTATCAAATAAGTTGTTATCTGTATCAAGGATTGAAAACTTTTCTTCAGATAATTATCTCATCAGATGTAAAACACAAACAATAATTTGCGACTAGTTAACACTATCTCCCATCTGTTGTTTCTCTCTTTGTAACGAGGAATGAAATCTTTCCTTCAGATAATTATCTTTAATCAGATATTTCATCTTTCTGGACCAGGAATGAAATCTTTTGTTTTATTATTTGGTCAAATAGAAATTGATGATTTACAATCCTTATAAACAGATTCTACGGTAATATTGAAATTGACTTCCTCGATCCACTTGAAAAGTATACTTCTCCTATTCAACTAATAGCACAAGAATTTTCTTCATCACAATTATATGAGGAAGTAAAACTTAAGACTTGGTTAACTGACATCAATTCTTGTGTACAGAATAATCAAGAAGATCCTGTTACACAGTTCGGAAGTATTAAGATGTGCAATGCTAGAAGCCAGAGGGGAACTTTGGTATATAGTTATGATAGTATTGAAGGCATCATTGATATTTTGAAGAGTAAAAACATATATCATAATTTTATTATTTTTTCCTCTTAGGTTTCAAATGTTTACATGACAATAAATGTTATTTACAATGTTCAACAATCACAACATGGGTATGATAATTAAATGGTGTCCGGTATTCGCTGGAGGTAACACTCTTTACACGAAAATGAATATCTGGCTCTTTTTCTCGTGTATAGCAAGAACATCAATAGGTAATAACATAATACCCTTATTTTAGACAAAGTTGCAATGGGAACTACGTAAGTATATTCAATAGCTCTTGCCAAAATCACTCAAATACCATACTTGCAATAAAAATGATTTTCATTCTAAAAACATTGTAATGAATTACAAAACTTTCCCATTTTCTTTATCAAATACTGATGCAATAGATATGCAGTATTTTGATTTAAACAATAAAACAAATTCACATTTACAATGGTTTTACTGAAGGACGAGACAGACAACATTTATAATGTAATTAAATTCTCTTTGCTTTGGATTCATTTAAAAAAATGTTTTAATATGGTTATGAGTTTATATTTACAAATGAAGTAAAAAAATATTTTTGAATACTAAAACATTAATGTTCAAATTGATTGAATTTTTACCTTAAAAGGTAAAAATAATTGACTTTATTATCATTATATTTGTACAACATGTTGTATGTCATGCTTAGAAGACCCTGGGCTCTTACGATCTTTAAGTCAATTACAATTCAATGTTGCAATTTGCAACCCAATATTCAGTAAGTGTTATTTTCTATTTAAGAATCAGTATTTCATTATATATATACACACTCTTCACAACTTGCAGTCTTTAAGCATCCAATATATTCCACATATAATAATTTTTTTTAAAAACATCAGTGTTTGGTCAATATTTAGCACTTAAAAATGGTTTTACTTTAGTATCTGCGCATTCTTTTCATGTCTCCAAAATCCTCCTGTGCAGCGCCTGCTTCCCTTCTTCTGTCCATTCCCATTCCACCCCTACCCATAGGTGGCCTACCCCCAAATCCACCACCCATTCCCCCCTGCCCTGATAATCCACTACCCATTCCCATTCCACGGTCAAAACCACTGCTGCCGTTTCCTCCAAAACCTCTGGCTCCTTGAAATCTTGATTGCTGTTTTCATCAAATTCAGTCATAAATGGAAAGATATTTGACACAAGGACAAAGTGGCATATATGACATATGCAGTTTTGTGTGATTTTTTTCAATGTCAAATAACGAATCAAAATCGGCATTTCATTATAGTTCATATGTTCAGAAGTCAATATATTTATAATCCATGAAATGTAGAAATTCATCATTGTTTGCAAATCATCACAGGTCATCAGGTTAATCCAGCGAGTACATGGGAAAAAAAGAAAAGTAAGAAATATGTTAGCTATGGGTACAGTTGTCTTACCAATTCTCAAATATCATTTTTCAATCTAATACATATACTGTATGATTAACTGTTGTGCAAGCGTTCCCTAATTTATACTAACCAAATACTTGCTGAAGGTTTGTTTCAACATAAAATTTATTATACATTAGAATATCCAACATCATTCATATTGTCAGATTACCATTACCCTCACCATACAATATACCGGTACTGATGCATATATTTTCTTTTGAATGTATTTTTGAAACAGGTAATATGGATCATTCCCTATGAAAAGCAATACTTTTTTACTTTTAGAACTTCACATTTATTTTTTCATTAATGCAAATAACCACAGACTCAACTGCAGATTTTATGAAAACAATAATAAATCCCTTATTTTGCTCAATTATTTAAGTCCAACTTGTACGAAACAATTAAAATCAAACCTATACAGGTAACAAGAATCAGCGTTTTAGTGTCAGTCTGTTTTTAAAAGATAGCATACTCATGAAGACATCAATTGATTTAATGTAACAAACATTTCTGGTTTTTGTGTTTAGATAAATTATGTACCTAAAAATCCTTTGGAAATTTGCGAAAATGGTATTTGTTCCCAGTTCTTCAGCAAACCATACAATCAGCAGTTCTGCATATAGATAGTTCTGATTTCTTCAAAAGCCAGTATACTTCACATGTTTTCCTTACAGGGTGTTTTCATCACTATAAATATTACAATTTCACTTTGAACTTCAGTGAAAAACTCTTCCAATGAATACATAGCTTTTGATGTGATATTAATTAACTGAAGAAACAATATTAAAACCGAATGTCTATTCTTTGTCTATTGTTTATCAAATTATTCAGAATCAATTATTTTATTGGCTAATTCAACATGTTTAGACACACTTCTAATTACCATTATTGTATATTGGGAAAAGAAATATAATGCAATAACCACTATCTATTCTTCATTCAACATACTCCTGATTTTCACTTAAGTCATTCCTTTCTTAGCCAATTTTTTTAACAAACAAGAAATTAACTAAAGTTCATGTTGTTATCAAATTACAATTGGGAATAAATATATTTTGAATCTCATGTTCTTTCTTCATTCAGCATTTTATATACGGTTGCTCGAAACTGATGACTTTCCCACATTCAATGTGTTAAAAATTGCTGAGTTTCTCACAGTCTAAACAGTGACGAAAGTGTCTTAATGTCAGATATAATTTTTTATTACTTTTGCATTTGATCATGTTTCAATTATAATACAAATTGTGTCTATTTCTTTTAAATATACATATCATAGTTTTATACTGTTTTCTTGATTTTGACACAAACGCTTCTTTTAATTCTATACCCCTCTTTTTGAAGTTGAGAAAAACTAGATGAGAGTTGTCAATTATTTGCATTTCGGAAACTATATACATGTATTTTAAACATCTACTGATCATAGCTACACTTTCATATTGTGCTAAAAACCTTTGTAATTCTTAAACCAACAAAGTTCAACACCGAAAAAACTTGTACAGATCTGAGATCATATGCATAGATTACAATGTTTCAATTAATTAGAGCAAAATGAGACTTCCATTTTCCTTTTACCATTAAAATAAATATCTTGTGCAAGTTGAAGCTCTGAAATATACACTCTGCAGGTTTACTCTTTTATTACCAATTCATCCCATATTTCTTGTAAATATACCAACCAACTCGTTAAGTAATAATTTGCCCAAGATTTCCCCTTGAGTCCAGCTTTAATACAATGTTTAATTTCCTGCAATTTTGGTCTCTTGATATTATTACTTTACTTCAAGATATGTTTTGGTGAAGTGTTGAAAGGTTTCGCATTTCAACAAAATATATTTGACAAACCACTCTACAAATTTATTTATGTCCACAGTAAACACTATGGTATAATTGTCCATTTGTGGATTTCAATACCATTACCATATTGCATGTTCAGCATTTCTAAATTTCAATTCTTTAGAACTTCAGCAAGCATTGGAAGTATTAACAGGGAATATGTTCAATAAATTTCCCCTACACTTAACACAACAGTTAATCTTTATGAAATCTTTGCTCTTTGTATGTTAAATAATCTGAAAAATAACTAGTATAATCAAGGATTAAATTCAAGTCAACAAAAAAAAAAAAACAGACATTGACCAAAACATACAGTATTATAATATCATGTCCCTTGCATTGCTAGGCTGAAAATATATTCTTTTAAATATTTTACTTGAAAACAACTTTAACATCCAATGTCAAATATTTTCAGCCCATTACCAAGTGCTCTGTTACATTAAAGTTTAGTATCATTTATTTTAAATCTTATATTTTTAATAACCATGCATTATTGTTTTGTTGAACATTTAAATATAAAATAATCCCTTTATTACAATATAGCACCAAGTACATTATACTATTAAGGTAATTTTTTTTCCATGTTCAGCATTTTACGTAATCCTGTCATTACTTCATTTAATTTGTATGAAACATGTTCAATGCATCACTGTGATATACTTGTTAATCATGTGCCCCTTTTGAATAAATCAAGCCCATTCTCATACTTGAAAACAGCAAGACTAGACTTCTGATGTCTCAAAAAACATTATATTGTTTGTTTAACTGCACAGCAGAATAAATTCCTCATTCCATTTAAACTAAAGTTCAAATTTACTTGTGACGCATTGAAAACAGATATATTTTTCACTCTTTACCATATGCACAACAAAATGCATTAAAAGAAACTCTGCTGCAGTTCCAACTTGCATTAGAAACTATAAGGAGTTACGAGTAAAATATTATATATCCGTTCATTTAAGTCTATGAACATGTATTCTATCGTTCAAGATTTCTCCAGATTAAGGCACACAACAGTTAAATTGTTTAGTATGAATCAAGAGTGGAGCTGGAAGTACGGTACTATCCAGATGCTTATTTTCACACAGTACTTAGTTTGACTATGCCAAACTGAGTGCAAAAACTAGTACTTATAAATACCAAAGTTCTTATCAAACTGCTTCAAGAATAACAGTCCGAGATCCAACTGGATAAAGTGAAATCATTTCACCTACCAAAGTCAATTTTATTTACCCAAAGCAGTAAAAATTCTGTTTACCTCTATAAGTAAAAACTTTTTAGTTATACAGGTAAGCCTTGAGATATGCAGTAACAGCTTTTCCCCATTACAGGCTCACTGTTCACCCTATCAGACCACATTAAACCAAATTACAAGCATCATATTGTGATAAATCTTGATGTGGTAATGATGCAAGTTGTAGAACACTTAATTCAATATTAATAGCTGTTAAAAGTCCCAAAGGTCTAATCTTTGGCTAGCTTGCGCCTCAAGAAAACCATTGTGCCCCTAATCAATTCTTACTTTAAAGATAAGATCAAAAATAAAATTTTCATAGAAAATTATTAATTATCCTATGAAAATTTATATAATGAGACACTGAATGGAGAAAACCTCTGTATTTTATCTAAATTTACTTGTACAAGTAAATAAATTTAATGCTGATTTTATTTCCTTCTTTAAGTAAAAATAATTAACCTAAACTAGTGGAAAGTTTTTACTTCATGCAGTGGGATCCCTGACTGAAAGGGATGCAATTCATACACTCAATGACAGGCATAAATTACCAAATATTAAGTCCTGTAAAAATATTACAGGAGCCTGGCAGAATCTGGCCTAAGGAAATCCAAGAATCTGCAGAAGAATCACAACCCTGAGAATAATCTTTGATCTTTGATTACAGGAAAAAGGAAAAATTGGTTTACATTAATGAAAAGTTGGTCAAAATTAAATTTGTTCGCATGAATTTATACAGGATTTTCAGGTTTTCAACTTTTCTGTTTATAAGGATTAATAATTCCCAAATTACAATAATTTTCAGACTACAATAAATGTATTAAAGATTTTATCAACTTACATGTATCGAGTTAAAGGTTTTGCAGTATCATAAAGCTCTATTGAAAGATACTGAAAAATTGAGATGTTGTAAGTTAAACATATATGTGTACAGGAGTCTTTATATGCAGTTGTCAAATCATACATTTTCCCTAGATCCAAATACCTAATTGAAGTATCCAACATTTATCATCATTATTATGTATTCAAAGCTTTCATATATAGTTAAATACAAATCAACATAAAATCTTTTGTGTGGCTATTACATGAACAAAAATTCCACAGAAACCATGTTAAGACAAAAGATGCATACCGTTTTCCTCGTGTTAAGCGCCCCCACCCTCAATTTCATTTGAAATCCTTTAGTGCCCCCTCAAAATTCTAACTAGAAACCATAATTTCTGTATTTATTTCATACGTTTTCCGTCATTGATTTGTTTTCCGTCAATTGCACATGCATATGCGTCTACATTTCCGGTTGTTAACAATCTACATGTGTATTATCATGTTTTTTGTTTATTTGTGGTACAAACAACTTAACAGCATTATTTCTAACGTCTGTTTGTCAAAGATTTGGATAGTTGAAGCATTTTTACATTGATTACATTGTGTACTTCAGAAAGATCGAAGAATTTCCTTACGGAAGTTTCGTTTTGGAACCCTGCGGTTTTTGTCCTACTTAATAAGCACCCCCTTTTCGAATTTTCTAAGCGCCCTGGGCACTTAATACAAGGAATACAGTACATATGAACCATTTCATTAGCAATATTCAATTTGACATCTTATTATAGTGTTTCAACTGAAAGCTTGTGCCAAAATTCTTGCTAGCAGCTAAAACTTTTTTTACAAATTGACAGAAAAATAGCTCCACTGAAATTGATCAACAGCTACTGTATTCTGATGAATAGAGACTGGAAAATGACCAGACACACTTGGATAAGCCTACTTTTCACACCTTCCCATTCATCATTTATCAATTTATAATAGTTATTGATCACTTTCAATGGACCAATTTTTCTGTCAAATGAGCTGCTAGCAACAATTTTGGTATTAGCTTTTCACTTGAAACACGATAAATTTACACATTACTTAATTTATATTGCATTGTATAAATCAACTTGTCATATTAATGCAATATATTAAGCATCAGTGTACAATATTATTTCAGATAGTTTATCAGACAAACTTCTCATAAATATCAATCACTGTGAAGTGATGGCATCTAAAAACCAGAAAATCCAATGGAATAATAATTGCATGCTGTACAGGTTGACAGAAGTGAAAGCTACATTCTATTTTTATTATCAAGTATTTACCAATAGTTACATCTTTTCATTCTATTTATGCATATTAATCCTTCAGAAATTAACAGTTTAAGTCTCCACCAACAATTAAAGTTCAAAAAAAAAATTCTGAATTTGACAGACATTTGGACAGACAAGCAGGAAAGTTTTATTGGTCAAAACAAACATTTGTCAGACCGGATGAATTTTCTTTTTTAGAAATTCTTTGGGGCGAAACACCAAACTGAAATCTGAGATGAATACATGGTCACGAAAAACATTACAACTAGCCATTGGAACACAATCGCTTTTTTCATTCTAATTTTCTGTCAATCGTCGACATCATTCTGCTTAATACCAAGTCGAAATTTTGTAAATTTTGACATTTGTGAAAGAAAATCATGGCTGTGCATCAATTTTTAGAGTTGAACAACATTTTTACCTATCAGGTGTTGTTCAGGAACATAGAGTCTAAATATAAAAGATCATTTACTTCAATTTCTATTTATGTTTATAATGTATATTATTTTTCAGAAAAAAAAAAAATGTCATGGTTTAGTTTAATGGTAGTTGATAAAGCTTTGCCAAAAGGTGAAGGCTATATACTAAGCCTTTCACTTTATGTACCTGGAGGGTCCATATCTAAAAGTTTTCTAAACTCTCAATTGCAATTCAGTTTTTTATATTTTTTTCCAACCTTAAGCAACAAAGTAATTTTAGCTAACTCATATTTTACTCTCAAGACTTTCACTTTACACTTCTAAATTTAGGGTGTTTATTCTTAATTGTGAAATGTTTCAACTCTCATGAGCTTTAAACTGAAAATACTATAAACTTCTAATATAAAACATTCTTTTTTCTATGCAATGTAAAAGTTCACAATATGCACAATTCCTCATTGCTTGTATTAGCTGTTAAATATGATCTAGTGCATATTTTTCCTAATATAAAAACAAACTGCAAACCATACTTGACCAAATAGGCAACCTTGTCCCAGTAAGCGCCTCTCCTCCAATAAGTGCCCTCTTACGGCATTTCAAATTCAGAATGTACAAGGGACTATTCTTACCCCAAAACTGCAAAAATTAACTTATAAGAGTTTGAAGGCTGTGCCTTATTCCTGTATTTTTAAGAAAGAGAATCCAAGCACTTCTTAGAAACATTATCTTTTTATTTATATGGATTATTAGTATCATTAATTAGTTACTTTCTCCTTTCACCATTTTAACCACAACCAGAAGTTGTAGAAACTAATAACTATGATGGTACCAGACATGCTGAAATTCCTCTTTTGTTGATTCATTAAAGTGCTCCTGTTTCATAATTTTCAAAGCACCCTTGCTGCTTTTTAGTTCAAATATGGTATTATAAATTTGTTTTGTGTTTAACTTTACACAACAACAATCACATAGTTGCCAACCCCACCTTCTCTCAATCAGAAAATGTGAATATTGAAATAATCTATAATCTAACAGATCCTTTTGAAAATCTTATAAAGGAATAATCCATGTAATCTTGAAAACACTTTTTGATTTGATCTAAATTGAGACATGATTCTCAACACATTTTTAAAAATGCCATTTTTTCTGTTAAAGACAATATAGACACCAATATCCTATTCTAATGTTTGTCTAATAAATATTCCATAAAAACCCTTAAACATCAATCTTGGATTTGCAATAAGCTTGGAACATCAATAAATAACAACAGTTGGCAAATGCTTGTACAAAATGTATATTGCTAAAAGACTGATATTCATACATTGTACAACAGCTGTAAGCAGAAATCTTTCATTTAAATTTTAACATATTTTAAATCTTCTGTCTAGTGTCTAGCATTGAAAATTGGGGTACAGTCCAAGCAACTTCATTGTAACATAAAAAAAGGTTTCCTTGATTAAAAATATACAATTTTCATCCTATGTTTGCATACTAAATTTGTAATTCATACTGCTTCTGATCAAATATTCAGTTAGTTTAGTACAATAACTTAAATCTTTTAATTCTCATCCCATTACAAATCTGCTCAAATGAATGGCAGATTTCAGTTTTTACTTTAGTGGCTGTGTAATTCTCAATCTTATTGTTTTTCACACATTTTTTAATAATGTAAATTACATTTATTTTTATTTTTTTTATTTTTTTGATAATATATCTTTATTTATAAATTTTAACTGTCACAATTATATGTCAAGTACATTTCAGTTTTTTCAGTTCACATTACAGGTGATGTTCATATGCGCTATTCCAAAAATAAGCAAACAGTCTCACACCATGAAAAAGAATTAACCTCTCATCTTTGTGTTTGAAAGCAATTCAAAATGTCATTCCATTATTCCGAGATGTTTGTCTACATTTTAATGACTTATCAGCAAGTCTGAATACTTACAACCATACTTTGCCAATTTAATTTTTTGTGCCACCATAAATAATTTTATCTCAAATTCAGCAGAATTTGTTTTCTACGGTAATGTGATCACAGATGCAATTCATTTGATAGCATACATCTACTACATTGTGTTCAAAACATAGGCTATAAGGAAATTTCCTTAAGAACTACAGACAAAATACTAGTTGGCTGCATTCAACTTTTTATAATTTAGGAACATTTAAATGCAGAGTTGTAACAATGATAGAACCTTGCAGCTACAAAGTTGTAATATAGATCGACAGAAATTATTTGTAAAAAAAAAATAATCTTCATTCCCAAATACCATCAAATTTATTCAATCACTGTTTTGAAGTTAATTCCAAAACATGAACATACTTCAGTCATTCAGATTTTTACAATCTTGACATCAAAACTTTAAAACTTTTCACTGAAATATACTTAAAACTAGAGGCTCAGATACTGAGCCTGTATCGCTCACCTGACA
>MJUU01052294.1:10352-25434 GCA_002080025.1 Modiolus philippinarum
ATTTTATCAAGATCTACATTTAATATATTGGGTCAAAAATTATTGGACCAAGCGTTATGGACTTAGGATACGAAAACTGTTTTCCGGGTCCAAAATTGAGGTTTCTTGCTTATATCTCAAAAACTGTAAGAGATAGAAAAAAACTTTGAATTGCGAAAATGTTCGGCTTTATATTACCTACAATATCACATTAAAATCAAAGTTCAAAGTCCTTAGCAAAACAATACAATGAAATCCTTAGCAACCATAGATTTTTTTCGTGATAAATGATTTAACCCGTAGACCGAAAGAGATGGCTAATGACATGTTATGGGGAAAATGTTGTTTTACAAAATACAACTTTGTTAATGATTTAGATTTTTTTTTGTTCAATGATTTAACTCATAAACTGTAAGAGATGGCTGATGACATGTAATGAAGAAAATTTTTCTTGTTTCATCAAGCCAAAACACTTATTACGAGACTTTGCTAAAAATTTTCTTCGGGTAGACCTACATTTGTTCTCTGAACAAATATCTTATATTTTAAAATTGATTTTCTGACCACCTGTTAATTGTGCCCACGTCTCATGATTTTATTATGCCAAGTTTTCTTACAATTGACTCGATGAGTGTCCTGTGGTTGTTTAAATGTCGTGATCGTCCTCTACTAGTCTTTTTGTCGGGAAATTGATGACAGCGATTGTAAGAACACTTTGCCAGTTGAGTGTATGTTTGTTGACGATCCCGCATCCATGGATCAAAGGATAAAAAGACACGGATGTAGCGTTGCTCAGCAATTAGCAATGAATACCGCTTAAACCGGTGCTAGGGGCCGTCTTGAACTTGCTATGAGGTATGAGGTATGAGCAATGCTCATTGTTGAAGGCCTCATGGTGACTTCAAGATGAAGAACAACAATAAAAGCGTTGTTCCATTGCTGTGTTTTACAATGTATTTGTAGAGATTTTGTCTCAATTGCATTTACTCCATATCCCTTCATTGTTAATTTACCAATCAGACATCAAACAGATCTTTAATTATCTCATTTTTACTTCTCAATAGCAATTGCTGTTGATTTTCGACCGGCAATTACGCAATTGATGGGGAGATTTGGCGCGGTATAAAACCGGTTTTACCCACCATTCCTTTTGAAATACTTGTACAGAGTCAGGACCATTGCGGTTGACAATAAGTCCAGTGGTTTCCACCTGATTTGTTTTTTTTTTTTTGTCTCTTGGATTTCGGCTCTTGACAACTCGGTTTGGTAATTTTGTTATTACCACCATTGAATTGAATATGATATGTTTTTCCCAATATGAGTTGAAATTTAATGATGGGGTCACCTTTTCGACTAATTTAAAACAGATCTTAAATATCCAGATTGGTATCTATGTTTAATGTTGAAAGCAGATTCCCCTAAAATGATGTTTAATTTTCATCAAATACCCGGATTTATAAATGATCTTGTAACTTTAAATTTGTTTGTTCTGAAATAAGCCATTTCTGAAGTTCCGTTAGATGTCCACATAAAAATCCATATTGACTACTGAATTTAGAAATTAATTTGAACAGCGAGTGACCATTTAAACTTTGCGCAAAAAATATCTAAAAAAAATGAGAATTCAAATACTTCTAAACTTCTATGATCATTACAGTTATAGGTTTTTGAAATTTAACGAAAAGATCTATCCATGGATCAAAGGAAAAAAGACATGGATGTACCGTTGCTCAGCAATTAGCAATGAATTCCACTCAAACCGATGCTAGGGGCCGTCTTGAACTTGCTATGAGGTATGAGTTATGCTCATTGTTGAAGGCCTCATGGTGATGAAGAACAACAATAAAAGCGTTGTACCGTTGCCTGGTTTTACCATGTATTTGTAGGAACTTTGTCTCATTTGCATTTACTCCATATCCCTTGATTGTTAATTGTATTGTAAGCAATTTCAAATTTTTAAACGATTTTTTTCCCCAAGACTTTGCTGCCATCATGATTACACTCCTGCTTTAGCGGGATGGTATAAGTCTGAAGTGTACTTCTTACAATGAAAGGATATACAGTAAATGCACATGAAACAAGTTTTTTTCCAAGACTTCGCTGCTATCATGATTATACTTCTATTTAAGTGGGGTGGTATATAGGGATCAAGGTGTCGGTTTGTCACATGTGTTCGTCCGTTTGCAATAGGGGTACACACTTTGTGTTAATAAATACTCCCAGACTACTAAATGAATTACCATATTTTTTTTTCTGAATCTAAATATATAATGTCAATTAATACTCCCAGACTACTAAATGAATTACCATAACTTTTTTTCTGAATCTAAATGCATAATGTCATTGTACACCTAATATTTTAAATTGTGAATTAATTTTTCCTTATTATTTTTAATATTATTATTATTGTTTTATTATTATTATTATTATTATTATTATTATTATTTATTATTATTATTATTATTATTTTTATCTAATTAACAGTAGAAAAACAATTACCTTACCTTATTGTTGAATCGGGTACCTATATTGTGGCGTCAAGTTCTCATACACCACTCAAACTAAATCATCGGTGCATATTGCCATAGTACGTTCATTTACTTTAAATTTTGATTATTATTATTTTTTTTTTGGGGGGGGGACTAATTGTAAGTTTATTTTGAAAGGGGTATGTGTACAATGTTTTAACCTTAGAAAAAAACTGACCTTACCTTAACGTAAAAAGGGTGATGCTAAAACGTGTAACGGAACGAAACGAAACGGGGTGGTTTCGTTTCTTGTTTTAGTAATTATCCATTATATATTACTATTTCAAGAAACGAAACCGTTTCGTTTCGTTTCTGAATTTTAGGTTTAGTAATATATATTTTATAGAAAAGGTATTTTAATATGAAGAATATCACAGACAAATCTCATAAAGAAGTTTTGAAATATATTCTTGGTGTAAATAGAAAAGCTAGAATAAGTACTATTGCAGTAATTTCAAACTTGGACAATTTATTTCTGAATGGTTATATCAATGTTAAAATATTTTCACAAGTTGCATGCACACGTTGCAAGACGCGCTGTTATATGATCTGCATATTTTTGTAACAAAAATTTACATGCAAATGATGTCCAAATAAGTTGAATATCTTTAGATGCTATAATCGGGTCTTTACACAATTATTCTAGAGAAAAGATGTATGAGAGTTTTTTTAATGTTTGGTATAAAAAAAAGTTTGACATTTTGCATACAAATACGTTAGTGTTAGATACATGTTTTTCTTTTAAAGTAAGTGAGAACCGATCCGTCAATCCAAATCGAATAATCAAAGGATAATGGCAACACCAATACAACTACAATAATAAGAAAACCTGTTTTGAAAGTGAACAATTTAACCAAATTGATGACTTTAAAGTCATACAGTCATTGTCCAAATCAAAACTAGAAGTGGTGCCATCAGAAAAGATGGCCATCCCGCACTCACCTGTTTGACACAGAAAATAGTCGTTATAGACCCTAGGGGTAATTTTCCTCAACATTTTTAAAATCAAATTATTGATAGTCACTATTTTTACTAAGAAAGAATACTTGGATATACGGTTGCTAGGTAGAATTTCCAAAAAAACGAGTGGTCTTTGATACTTTTATGAAATTTACCAAATTTGGAATCAATTATTTTCAAAATCCAATTGGTGAAAATGATTACCCTAATCGAAACAAATCCTAACAGTATTATTGCTAGGTAGAATTCCAAAAAATAAGTGATCTTTGACACTTTCAAGAAATTTATCAAAATAGAATATATTTAAAATCCAATTGGTGAAAATGATTGCCCTAATAGAAACAAATCCTAACAATATGGTTGCTTGACAGAACTCTAAAATATAAGTGGTCTTTGAGACTTTCAGAAAAATTTACCAAAACTGGAATCAAATATTTTTGAAATTCAATTGGTGAAAATTTTAGTCCTAATTGATACAAATTACTACATGTATGGTTGCTAGGTAGAATTCCAAAAAATAAGTGGTCTTTGAGACATTCAGGACATTTTCCAAAATTGGAATCATATTTCAGAATTCTAAGTATTCAAAATTTGATTTTTTTTTTCGAACTCTTCTCAAAAAATGAAAGCATATGGTTAAAGTTAAAAAAAATATGAGTTTTAACATTTTCAGGAAATTTACCAAAGTTGGAACCGGAATCAAAATTCCGAAACTTTATTGCATATCTGCAGACTATATGCAAAAATTCTGTAACAAAATTTAATCCATAAATCCAAAAATGTAGGAGGAGTTCCACTGAAAAGCTCATATGTGTCAAAATCAACATCTTGGGGCCTCTTGTTTGCATCAAGACCAATTTAAAAAATCAGAAAGCTTATTGCGCATTTGCAGCATATATGTAACAATGGTATCACTTAATCGAAAAATGAAGGAGGAGTTCCACTGACAAGCTCACATCTGTCAAAATAGACATCTTGGGGTCTCTTGTTTGCACCAAGACCAATATCAAAAATCCGAAAGCTTATTACGCATCTGCAGCATATATGCAACAATTCTATAACAAAATTAAAACACTAAATCTAAAAATGAGCGAGGAGTTCCACCGACCATGTCCATCTAACAGACAGACAGACGGACAGACGGACGGACGGACAAGAATATCCCTGCATTTTCTTCAGAAAAGTGCGGGGATAAAAATCAGTGCACAACTTCTAAGAATAGATACGGACATATATAATAAATAATTCGTAATGGTTCTGCTTTTATTAAAATGTGGTTGCTAAGTAGAACTCGAAGAAATAACTGGTCTTTGAGGGTATCACGGAATTAACCAAAAGTGAAATAAACAAATTGTTGAAATCTAACCAAATGTTAAGGATGACGACGGAATCTATGATCGCTATGTCTCGCCTTCGCGACTTTCGTCGCAGGCGAGACAAAAATCGCCCTGATAGATCTGAGCGTATTTGTTAGTATTGTTCAATGTAAATTTTTGAAATGAAGCAATTATTATATAGTGAAGGCAGATTTTTTTTTTTTTTTTTTTGGAAAAGAATAAAGAAAACTGTAAAAATTTAGGAATATTAATATAATTTGTAAATATATTTGGTTATTTAAAAATGAAAATTAACAGCTGTCTTAATGTGAGAAGGTATTAAAGTTAATAAATTATAGTCATATTGCTATATATGATATTATACATTTTCAATAATAGGTTGGCTCTGAACTGCAGTAACATGACTTATATGATATTTTTTTTCTTTTTGTAATCATTTCAATCATTGTTAAATTGTTCGTTATTTTATTAACTGTTATAGTAAATATGATAAGATAAGTAAATAAAACATTAAAAACGTTCTTATTTTTCTTGTTTTTTATTATGCAATGTGTATACAAAAGGGGTGTCATAGTGGATCCCTTTCCCTAACATTGCAAAGTTTTTCAGCTTTTCCGTATTAAGGAGGGAGGCATGAACTACATAAGCTGCCTTTCCTGATTCGCGGGTATTTTTCTGTGAGAACCGCATTACCCCTTTCACGCGCATCATTTTTCAACACTCTAGCATGACGTCTAAAGCAAAAATTCAATCCCGCGAAATGCTAATACCCCAATGAGAACAACTGCAATAAAAATATTCTTTGACATCTCATTGATCAGCTTCACTGAAATAAAAATATATTAATTGCAGGGCATGATAATCGACATTTTTTCACTTATAGTAATATTAATTCATTGAAATATATTTAACAGGATTGGACAAAAGTTGTTCCAACTTAAACGTGTTCTTTCCTTATAAATTAAAAATATACTAAATGTAACAGCAAAACACTAACAAAAATATATAAACTTAAATACAACAAGATTTGATTTTAACAGGAAACGAGAAGATAAAGCAGGAAAATGACGTACATGTTGATAAAAGCTTAGAATCCTCTAGACTTATAAATAATTTTTTGAATTTTTTTGAAAACATCAATGAATTTTTTCATATTCTGGTAATTAAACTATTGTTTGAAAAAAAAACTAGTAAAAGAAGAAAGAAATAAAGATGGGAAGGACAACATATTCAATGAGTTTAATTTCCACTAGAAAAGGCGAGAAACCGTTAGGGACAGGAAATTTAGCCTTCTATACGACACCGAGTGCATCTGCTCTCCTTAGAGCAAAACAGAAGGGACCTTTATACTGCTTGGATCTTTTGCATTTTTTCACACAAGATGGCTACAGTCATCGGTTTTGCGATCAGGCTTTCCATATTATGACCTGAATACATAGCATAGAATTAGAAAGGACATTTCCCTATCTACCAACTGTTGACGAATCCGGAAGCTCTTTAGCGGGAAACTCTGAAGCCGGACAACATTTTTTTGCATTTAATGCATAAAATTCTATAGCATCTTTCTGTGAAATTGTGTCCCCTATACTATAAAACAATGAGACTGGACATAATGCCATGATACCTTCTGCTGAAATAATGTCCTATCAGGACAAATTGCATATCGAAAAATGTCTTTACCAGGAAAACTTTTTTGTCCAGATCTCGTAGGGCATTATTTCCCATGAAGTACAAACTTTTGCGTTAATATTAATATTTTTACAAATTTAAGAAACGAAACGGAACAGGAACGAAACGAAACAGTTTCTTGAATTAGTAATTACACAATGATAAATACTAAAATAAGAAACGAAACAATTTCTTTCCGTTTCGTTCCGTTCCATTTCTATTTCGTTTCGTTTCGTTTCGTTCCGTTACACGTTTTAGCATCACCCGCGTAAAAAAGACTACTTATGTTGTTGCGACAACCAATCCTCCATCAATAAATGAAATACATTGAAACATTTGCATGTTTATTGGATATTGCCAATGCTCATTACCTTATATAAATTTTTTGAATCGTCCGTTCGTTCCTCCGTACGTTTGTCCATCCGCTATAGGGGTTCAGATTTTATGGCAATAACTTCTTAACTTTGAGATGAAATGCAATGATTTTTTTTTTCAGAATCTTCAATGCATAATGCCATTATTAAACAGCGACTTTTTAATTGAGAATCTTATGATATTTTGGTTCCGATAGTAAAACACGTACGTGCTGTATTATTGAATGTGGATACTTATTTTGTAGCGAATCCTCCTAGACCGCTGATTGAAAATTCACAGAATCTTTAACAGAAATGAATTGCCTATTGCCATTGTGCGCTAACTATGTAAAACATGGATAATATGAAACACCTACAATGGCTGAAAATTATAATTACGTGCCACAATCTGCCAGGGAACTATACAGGAAAACACGAATAAGACCAAAGACAAACAGAGACAACGATAGGAACTCGGGACAGCCGGACTTGGTACCGGAAAAAGCAAAAGCCAGCGGTAGAGTTAAACCAGTTTATGGGTACCCAAACCTCCTTTTTATCTGTCCCGTTTCCCTATAGTATAATAAACATACGAATAAAACCCAGTTCATGTAGACTACTAACTCCATGACCACAATCTTAAAAGGAAAGAAAAAACAATACGTAATTTGAAAGATTGGTCAAAGTGTGCTCGTCGCTAAACTGCCGGCTAGCTCAAGGAGCCTAGTCTGCACGTAGAACACTGCCGCAATACGGAAGAAATATCAAACTCAAAACTTCACGAAAGGTTTGATCAAGATCAGTAGACATCGGCAGTATCAATGAGAGGCCAGTGTGTGTGCAAAATTTTCAGGTCATTAGGTCTCAAAGCTAATTAAACGGATGCAAGCAGTATATCTTGCCAATATCCCCTATTACGTAAAGAATGTAAGTTACGCCCCAGCTATTCTGGATTTTTAATCAATTTCTGGCATTTTGTGACAACATTTCTATAAAAATGAGGATTAGAAATGCCGTTAGTAATAAGCTGTTTACGAGTAATGCCATATTTAGATATCAAATGTTCATATCTATTATAAAACTTCTTAAATGTATTCAATAACTTATGAAATCTGTAACCCTGTTGAAAAAGTTTTGCTTTGAAAGTAAGGTAACGTTCATTAAAATCGTTAAGAGTAGAACAAATTCGTGCGAATCGTACCAGTTGAGAAATATCAACCCCGTAGGATGGAGCTAGAGGAATGTCGCCGTCAAGGAAAGGGAAATTAGTAATTATGAAATCAAAATCATCCCGTTTATCATATATTTTAGTTTTTATTTTGCCAAATTCAATAATGATAGTTAGATCCAGAAAAGGGCAGTATTTGGAATCATTGTTAGATTTATTTATTTTCAGTTGTTGTGGGTAAATAATGTCTATGTTCAAGACCATACACCTATTTGGATCGTATGCGTACGGTCCTGACCATATGCGTATACTCATATGGTCGGACCGTACGCGTATGGTCCGACCATACGCGTACGGTCCGACCGTATGAGTATACCCATATGGTCTGGATCGAGCCAGACCATTTCGGTATGCTGACCGTATGAGTATCTAAAGAAATTCATATAAGTGATCAATATACGAAAAAAATATGAAAAAGATGTAACGCATGTAAAATTTGAATATAATGAAAAGCCAAGATATATGTAAACAGATGAACAACATCGATGGAGGATCTTCCAGGCTAAGTATAACAGGATCAGGAGAACCTTTTATTTACTACTTCACTGTTCTGTATTTCATTCGTTCAATCAACTGCAGAATCAATGTCAAGATATTTTTTTAAGAAAGGAGAGCATGTCTTAAAAATATTTGGTTGCAACATCAGTTGATGAATTTAACCTATTTTGCAGGTTTATACATTTCTCTGTCAATGCCGAACTGCTTGGAATTTGTTTAGACGAACTTCTTTCCTTTCACATGCTTTCGAAATCTGACAGATTTACCTAGCCGGCCTTTGCAATGTTTTAAAACATTTTGGTTTTTTTTCTTCGCTAGCTTCATCATTTGTCATCAACTGATTCGACGAATTTGTCAGTAAATCATCTAAATATAAATTTAATTTTTGTGTCATTTTCTGTATTAACTTAGAAAAAAACAAGTCAGGGTGAGCCAAAATTGCATCTATTATGTGGATTTACATATTTGTGTTTGTTAAATTATATTCTCTAATGATATGTCAAGTTTAAACTGGTTTTGACCCGTCGGATAAATTTTATTTATTCAACATATTTTGAATAAAGCCTCATGCTATTTCCCGCCAAATCTATTCGGAATACAGCTCTCGGTCTTTATCTTTGATCATTAGAGAAAAAGATTACACCACTTTATCCCGATTATTTCCATATTTTATCCAGTCTCGATAGTTAAATTTAAAAATTTGAAAATGCTCGGCAAGCCTCGCAATTAAAATTTTAAAATTTAACTATCTCTAGTGGATAAAACATGGTAATAAACGGGATCTTGTGGTGTAATCTATATTTATACACTGCATCATAAGGATTTGGTTTATTTAACCCTGAACGTACGCGTACGGTCCGACCATACGCGTATGGTCCGACCGTATACGTAGTTTTAAAAAATACGCGTACGGTCCGGACCGTACCCGTATGGTCCAAATACGCGTTTGGTCCGGAACATCTACATAATCTAAAACTGTGGATTATCGTCAGCTATATCTAAATTAGATTGTTTTAGTTCTTTTAATAGAAAAAATGCACCTTTCCTTATTTTGAACTGGGGTGCCTTAATATAGACTCCACTCGTGCTGCGTGGAGTCCATAGAAAGTCTCCCCGTGCTTGAGGTCTATGCTCTTATAATATTACAGTAATGGTGTGTTTGTCCGTGTGAGAATTTCTCATGCGTTTACTAATTCATTTAATTTTTTTCAATTTGGCTGTTCAATATTTTCATTGTTTTTACTAAAATGTTATAATCTGTACACACGACTATTTTTGCCCTTTCAACCTAGTAACACTGCAAGGTTGGCCTACATTTATTTTGATGTGCCCTGTTTTGTCTATCGATGTTGTTTTTGTCCTTATTTTTGTCTTTCATCGGGCTACTTAATGACAAATATTTGTAGGCAGACATTGCCCGATTTTACTTTTTTTCTCATCGACTGCTCCCGACAGGTGTTGCTTCAATGACATATTTTACCTGCGACCGATGTTGCTCAACATTTTGATTCTCTTCTTGTAACCCTGGTGCTTTCAGCTGGATAACCCTGAGCATCGCCCAAGTTGACACTCCATGGCGGGTGGGGAGCAAGGGAGTGACCTTGATATACTTTTTGTCAAGAATACCACTTATGTGCACGCTAGGGGCCTTCTTGATCTCGCTTGAGGGGGTGAATATTGCTCACCTCTTGTTGAAGACCCTCAGGCGACATCAAGATGTAGACAGGAATAAAAGCCCTGTCCTTGATAAACTGGAGTTTTCTATGTATCATGTGCGTTTTTGTCACATGTACATTCACTCCATATCCTTCCATTTTTCCTATTTACTGCAGAGTTTGTCTCTCGTGCTGCGTGGAGTCCGTAGAAAGTCTCCCCGTGCTTGAGGTGTATGCTCTTATAATATTACAGTTATTGCGTGTTTGTCCGTGTGAGAATTTCTCATACGTTTATAAATTCATTTATTTTTTTCGATTTGGCTGTTCAATATTTTCATTGTTTTTACTACAATGTTATAATCTGTACACACGACTATTTTTGCCCTTTCAACCTACAGTCGAACTTCGATGGCTCGAACACCCGAGGGACCTATGAAAACAGTTCGAGTTACAGGAGTGTTCGAGAAATCGAGGTCGAACTATGTTGAAACTTGAACAAAAGGGACAAGAAAAAGAGTTCGAGAGATCCATGGTGTTCGACCTATTGCAGTTCGAGCCATCAAAGTTCTACTGTAGTTACACTGCAAGGTTTGCCTACATTTATTTTGATGTGCCCTGTTTTTGTCTATCGATGTTATTTTTGTCCTTATTTTTGTCTTTCGTCGGGCTACTTAATGACAAATATTTGTAGAAAGACATTGCCCTATTTTACTTTTTTTTATCATCGGCCGCTCCCGACATGTGTTGCTTCAATGACATATTTTAGCTGCGATCGATGTTGCTCAACATTTTGATTCTCTTCTTGTAACCCTGGTGCTGGATAACCCTGAGCATCGCCCAAGTTGGCACTCCATGGCGGGTGGGGAGCAAGGGAGTGACCTTGATATACTTTTTGTCAAGAATACCGCTTATGTGCACGCTAGGGGCCTTCTCGATCTCGCTTGAGGGGGTGAATATTGTTCACCTCTTGTTGAAGACCCTCAGGCGACATCAAGATGTAGACAGGATTAAAAGCCCTGTCCTTGATAAACTGGAGTTTTCTATGTATCATGTGCGTTTTTGTCACATGTACATTCACTCCATATCCTTCCATTTTTCCTTTTTTCTTTTTTGAATTTAATGTTTTGGGGGGTTTTGCTGTTATGTGAAATTTTGATAATTTATTTTGCTTAAAATTTTGATCTGAACAAATAATTGAGCTTTCTTTTGCAAATCATTAATTTCTGGAATAAAGTTAGCGAGCGGGGCGTTTATTAGGGAGTTTGTATCCGACAGTTTGGTCTTTGCTCTACTCTTTAACATCTTGTATAAACCGACTGTATTTGCATTATCTTGGCAGTATCGAAATTAGATTTTTATTAAATCCTCTGTTCAAAACTCTGTGCCTAGCTGATTTTTGCCTTTACTTTGAGATTCTTTTGGTAAATAGTTTTNTTTTTTTTTTTTTTTTTTTTTTTTTTTTTTTTCAAATCAGATTTCATACATCTTTCGATTTGTGGTCTTAAATGTTTTTATTTAATTTGCACTGTAGAAACAGAAGTTGCACAAACTAAAATTATAGTCACTTCGGTATCTAGTTATATATATCCCTGTAAGTACAAGACAATTTAGAAGTTAGAAGCACGATTTAGATTAATATACCGTTCCGACTTTATCTTTTAAGTCGTCTATATTTGTCCTAAGTCTTAGTCAAATTGTGAAGCAGATTTTATTTCCAGTCAACAGGGATATAAGACTGTGACAGTGTAAGCCTTGAGAGAAATTTTGCTTATTTAATGACTTTATAATGCATACTACAATGTACTGATTACGTCCTTTCGTAATGCATAAAAAAATCTTTTCCGACCCAAATTTTTATTTATAAAAATTCGTTGTAAACTAAGGTATATCATAGTTTATATTTTTCAAATGACCCTTAAATAACCAGTACGCAGTGAAGTACATTTGTATGAATCCAATTTACATAGGTAAGATAATCGTGTATATTTAAATCCTATTCATTATGGTTGTTTCTATTATTATCACGATATGAAACCGGATTAGAAAAGAGCAAAAGTGAAAATAAAGGTTAAAATGTGTCTTATTTTCTAAGACAAAAATCATATTGCATAAATAAGTACAAAATTATTATTGTGGGTGAAATCCCCCTTTCATTTGTTGCCAAGTGATTTGCTGTGCTCATTTTGTATAGAGCAGAAATCCATGGGGATGCCTATTTATGTGCCATGTCCATTTTGCATACTAGTAACAGATCTGTAATTTTAAGTTTTTGTGTTTGGGTTCATTGTATTATGTTTCTAACTGACCTTTTAAAAGACTCGTAAAAGATCATAAAATAAAAGATGCTAGTCCCTACATATATTGATAATTAATATATCTGCCAGAACAAAAAAGAAATGACAGAAACCACCAGATATACATCTTTTTTGGACTTACATCTCTAATTTAACGAAAATTGTCATCTCAGTGATAAAATTTATGACAAAAGGGGCAATTTTGATATCAAAATTATTAATTTCCCTAACAATGACAGTAATATTCCAGCTTCTCCTGCTTAATTGAGTTGATTCGTTACTAGAGAGCTAGCACCAGTTATGCAGACTTTCTCATAAGCCGATAGTGTATCGCGACCGCCTTATTAATCAAGACTTCCATAAATTCCGTCTCATACGATCATTAAAAAGTTCTTTAATAGAAATCACATTTGTGGAAACATTTTAAGTTTCGATCCGAACTTCAAGATTCGTTTTTACTTAGTACTGGGATCATCATTTCTTTTAACTGTCTACGACATTTCAATAGCAATTGCTGCTGAGTTCTATCGGACACTACCGCAATGAAAGGGAGTAGTATATGAGCACAGTTCGTCTAATATTTGTAGAGGTGGATGAGGTGGATTACCGGAAGTGACGTCACTGGAAGTGATGTAGACCGGAAATGATGTCACTGGAAGTCACGTGACCGATGTATAACATAATTATCTTGCGCATGCGCAACCGGAGGTAGATATTCATTTACTGTAGGTAGCAATTTTAACCGGAAATGACATGTTGGAACAACACGTGACTTCGCAGGTATATAATGGGAAGGTATTGGGGCGCGCTTGCGCGACCGGAAGTGGGCGTAGCCCATGGTGTAGACCGGAAGTAGTCTTGTTGAAACAACACGTGACCCTGCAGGGGTGTTGTATGACCTTACTACAGTGTACATGAAGTCGGCGTAGTCCAAGATGTAAACCGGAAGTGGGTATTTATCTACTGTAAGTAGCCATTTTGATTGGAAATGGTGGGTTGAAACAACACGTGATCCCGCAGGGGTGTTGTTTAGCCTAATTATAGTACTCATGCACGACCGGAAGTGGGCGTTGCCCATGTGTAAAACGGAAGTCGGGTATTTTCCGAAGTCGGAACGACTCGGACATGGTTGTCCGGATGTTTTCGGCAGTTATAATTGTATTTCTTATGGCGTCTTCTATCACGTCCGTGTTCGTCAAGGGACATGGCTCTTGCTAGTTATTTTCCCGTGTTTTTATTTTTGGGTGTCTTCTATCACGTCCGCGTTCATCGTGGCCATTCAAATGGTTGTTAAGCACCTTGTTGGTTGCTAGGTGTCTTCCATCACGTCCGCGTCCGAAAGGGAAGAAAACTCGTGATTTATTGATGTTTTTGCTAGTTTAAGTTAATGGTTCCCCAGTATTTAATACGACTCACGAGTACTTTTTTGGCAGTACTCGCGTGCTCATTTCACTTTTTGGCGGCGGCGGCGGCTGTGATGGCAGTGTCCATTGGTGGTTAAGCGGCGGCGGCGGCGGTTGTGGTTGGATTATGGGCTATTGTGGTGGTTGTGGTGTTGGTGGTGTGGTGGTGGTGGTGGTGGTGAGATGATAGTAAAAAAAAGACCAACTGGTTCTTTAAACTTTTTGACACAAACACGATTCATATTCATTTCTTAGTTACCTTTGAAAGGGTCACTCTGCATTTTGCCAGGCTTTTGACTGGCTATAACTATATAGTTATAAGCTGCATTACCCCTTCCTCCCAACCCAAATGTCAGTTCTTTATCCTTTACATGGCGTCATTGCTATCTTCTGTCGATGGTGGTTTATATTCATTCAATACCTCATCAAACAGATATTGTCTTTTTTCTACATACACTTCCAGGCCTCTCTAGTATCATAGTCCTCTTCTTCTTTCAACCGCTGAACTGTTTTTATCTTTCTATGCACTGGGTCTTTCCGCATATCCTCTATCCAGAACACATTATTGAGATAGGTATCCTTCATCGTATCGCTGTATTCCGGGAACATCTTTTTATATCAAAGTTTGCGTGCTTTATCTTCCTCATGTCCTTCGTCAATATACTTTTCAATCTTTTCTTCGTATTCGGACTGATTACCATTCATGGCTCTGGTTACTATTATATCCTATGGTAATTCGGAGTCTGAGTGTTCTTCTTCATTACATTTTCCGTTGGTGATATAGTCAGATTCTGCAGTAATATAGCTTTCCTCGGATATGCAGGATTCTGTTTCCATATCCTGTTGTTGGTCCATCTCTGGCTCTATATTATGTTGTGATTGTTTGTGACGTAGAAGATTGAACTTTCGATTACAAATCTATTTATTTTTATATTTTTAATTTATTTTTTTTTTTTTATATATATTGTTTTTGACATTTCTGTTCATTATTGCTGAAATCTGTTGGTTTACCTAGCATTAGTGCGGTAGGAATGCACTTCTAGTCCTAAAATTTAAACGGACTATTTAAGAAAACAAGTATTGTGTAGCCATTGAAAATTCGTGTCAAATTGTATGACACGCAACATGAATTGTTAAAAATTACTTAGCATATAAATAATTCTTCGGTCAAGGTTGAAT
>MJUU01052294.1:26023-53588 GCA_002080025.1 Modiolus philippinarum
AGTATTTAATACGACTCACGAGTACGTTTTTGGCAGTGCTTGCGTGCTCATTTCACTTTTTGGCGGCGGCGGCGGCGGTGATGGTAGTGTCCATCGGTGGTTAAGCGGCGGCGGCGGCGATTGTGGTTGGATTATAGGCTATTGTGGCGGTGGTGGTGTTGGTGGTGGTGAGATGATAGTAAAAAAGACCAACTGGTTCTTTAAACTTTTTGACACAAACACGATTCATATTCATTTCTTAGTTACCTTTGAAAGGGTCACTCTGCATTTTGCCAGGCTTGTGACTGGCTATAACTATATAGTTGTAGGCTGCATTACCCCTTCCTCCCAACCCAAATGTCAGTTCTTTATCCTTTACATGGCGTCATTGCTATCTTCTGTCGATGGTGGGTTATATTCATTCAATACTTCAAACAGATACTGTCTTTTTTCTAAAGCATACTTCCAGGCCTCTCTAGTAGCATAGTTCTCTTCTTCTTTCAACCGCTAAACTGTTTTTTTTTATCTTTCTATGCACTGGGTCTTTCCGCATATCCTCTATCCAGAACACATTATTGAGATAGGTATCCTTCATCGTATCGCTGTATTCCGGGAACATCTATTTATATCAAAGTTTGCGTGCTTTATCTTCCTCATGTCCTTCGTCAATATGCTTTTCAACCTTTTCTTCGTATTGAGACTGATTACCATTCATGGCTCTGGTTACTATTATATCCCATGGTGATTCGGAATTTGAGTGTTCTTCTTCATCAGATTTTTCGTTGATAGTATAGTCAGATTCTTCAGTAATATAGCTTTCCTCGGACATGCTAGAGTCTGTTTCCATATTGTTGGTCTTTTTTTTACTATCATCTCACCACCACCACCACCACCACACCACCAACACCACAACCACCACAATAGCCCATAATCCAACCACAACCGCCGCCGCCGCCGCTTAACCACCAATGGACACTGCCATCACAGCCGCCGACGCCGGTCACGCAAGCGCGCTCCAATACCTTTCCTATATATATCTGCGGAGTCACGTGTTGTTCCAACACGTCATTTCCGGTTAAAATGGCTACCTACAGTAGATAAATATCTACTTCCGGTTGCGCATGCGCAAGGTGATAATTTTATACATCGGTCACGTGACTTCCAGTGACGTCATTTCCGGTCTACATCACTTCCAGTGACGTCACTTCCGGTGATCCACCTCATCCACCTCTACAAATATTAGACGAACTGTGCTCATATACTACTGAAGGGGAGGTTTGGCACGCCATAAAACTGTTTAAACCACCATTTCTTTTGAAATGTATGTATCAAGTCAGGACCATTGCGGTTGACAATTTTTTCCGGAGGTTTTATTTGTCATTTTGCCTCATGTACATCAGCTCTTGATAACTCTGTTCGGTAATTTTGTTATTACTGCCATTTCCACATGAATCCTTCTGTTATTTGATTTTCAGCAGTGCTGAAATGAAATATTTATGACATTACATGCGTATTCTTAATGATCACAATCATGGGTACATAATACCATTATTCAGATAGATTATCTGTAGACTGACGCATGCTGAATTTCAATCAACATAACGCGCATTGCAACTTCATGATACTGCTAGTTGTTATAGGGGTTCTGTTACAGTCCGCGCTTTATTTATTTTTGGTGTAGTTTCGCGGGGTCACTTCATAAAGAATTGTTTACAGAACTACCGTTTGCATCTAGAACCTCCCGGCCCCTTTCATATAGTGTCCGAAAACAAAATATTGACCCATTCATACAGCTAATTTCGAAATTAATTAACCAAATTACAAATTAAAATGTATAATTGGAATTCATTGCATGAATTTCCTCAAACGTCAACTGGCCGAAATACGGAAAAAAATCACCTTTGTCCGATTTCGATGACAATTTAATTCCAGGAAGATTTGAGGCCGCGAATGAGATGGAATCATTAAATTTATAACTTGGCTACTGCTTGCAATTACAAATCTATTTATTTTTATATTTTTAATTTATTTTTTTTATATATATTGTTTTTGACATTTCTGTTCATTACTGCTGAAATCTGTTGGTTTACGTAGCATTAGTGCGGTAGGAATGCACTTCTAGTCCTAAAATTTAAACGGACTATTTAAGAAAACAAGTATTGTGTAGCCATTGAAACTTCGTGTCAAATTGTATGACACGCAACATGAATTGTTAAAAATTACTTAGCATATAAATAATTCTTCGGTCAAGGTTGAATTACTTTCGCATTCAGATTAAATTCAAACCCTTTTTGTCAATCTATTTTTGCTCCAAAAATGTAGGTTAGTTCTGAGGTAATGGAGATTCCTCTTATTTATCTGGACCATATTTGGAGCCGGATTTGTGTCTGTTTTATATGGTCTTATATCATAAATCTATATTAGGTACTTCTATTCTCTAAAAACCCGGAAACTTATAGTGGTCAAATAGTAATTGAAAGAAAAAAATAATATTACTGGTGTTAAAAGGGTGAATGCGTTGGGCTAGGAATTTCTTATTTATTATTTTGAAATAGTCGGTTTAGAGAATTATTTGTTGTCAATAAAAATTAACAAGCAATAAAGTTGTTTGATTTGAATACGAAGTTTCTGTAGATGGCCATTTCGACAACTTATATTAGGTCTCTTCAGTGCAGATAAAATCAAAACATTTGAAAATCCAGATATCGAAAGCCAGAGAACTATAAGGAATTATTTTTATGTATTTCCGTGCCTCGTGTGGCTTGTTTTTCTTAGTTTGTCTTTATTGTTCTCTGTTGCTTTTTTGCCATGTCTTTGGACTGATTTAAGTGAACATCACTTCCCTTGTTCCTTCAGATTTTTTTTTATTTATTTTTTTTATCATCTTTACATGAGGGAGATACACCTTATTTGAGATATTGTAAATTTCAATTTCAGGCTAGTACTGGATTGCACTAAGGGCACGACCATTTGGTTTTTTGGGGAGGCTTGGACGTTTTGCTCAGAAAATTTATTTATTTTCACAACAATCTCGAACAAATTATTTATTTTCACCAAAATGTCCCATCAAATTATCTATTTGTATTTTAAACAAAAAATTTATTCTTCAAATCAAAACGAAATTATATATTTTCATGACAAGGAGAAAAAGTTGAGGATATTTATTTTCATTGGCACCAAGATTATATTATTTATTTACAAAATCGACCAATGTTTCTGAATGTTTTATTTGATGTTCATTTTTGAACACATATTTCGGTATGTAGATATCCAAATTTGATTTGATCTGCACTTCATCTTGAAGTTAACATGAGACCTTCAACAATGAAGTTTGCTCATACCTTATGGTAAGTTCAACACAGCCCCTAGCACTGGTTTGAGCGGAATTCATTGCTACATATCGAGCAACGCTACGTCCGTGTTTTTTTTTTCTCATGGATCCAGGATCTGGAAATAAAGTCAACAGGCAAAATTATCTTACATTTGATATAATTTGCTGCCCGACAAAAAGACACAGAGGTTGGCACTATAAACAGAATGGTCCATAAAATATTAGGCAATAAAATTTAAAAGTATGACATTGTGTCAATTGTATGGGAAAAAAGCTAGTCTTAAAAGAAAAATAACAAGACGTTTTGATATGTTAAAATTTTTTGTTATGATCATTACTATTGAAAAAAATCCTATTTTAGGAATAGCCTGATCGAGCGACCTTTTCAAAGCGCAACAAAACAGATAGGATGTTTATATGACCCAGTCAGTACAAAGAAGCGCTGGTAACCGTTAAATAATTACAAATCCGCTACATTTCATTAGTAAAATTAATTCAAAAACAAAAACAAAATCCGAAATGACCTCACGAACTCCGCAAGAACAGTTCATTAAATGTTTAGATTCGATCTGCGCTGATGAGACATAAGTTGTCGAAATGCGCATTTGCAGAACCTAAATTCACAGAAACATCGGTATTTTGTTATTTGTTACCACTGGGCCGATACCACTGCTGATGGACTGTTAGTCCCCGAGGGTATTCACCATCCCAGTAGCCAGTACTTCGGTGCTGGCCCGAAAACCGATTTTATTTGAAAATTTGCAATATCTAAATCTAAGAAAATTTTGTTAAAACCTAAGGATTATCTCCCTCTTGCATAGCTCTGTCCTTAGCTGATTTTGGCTTTCCAATTTAGATCCGATTGGTAATTTGTTCTCTATCAGCTGTTACACATATTTCGGTTCATGGATTTCCAAGTGTTTAGATTCGATCTGCACTGATGAGACATAAGTTGTCGAAATTCACAGAAACATCGGTATTTTGTTATTCATCATACATGAAACAATTTGAGAAGTATAATACAAAAATGGCGGAATCCAAACATAATGTCGATTGAATTTAAAAAGGGTTTAAAATGTTGAAATAAATCAAACCTATACAAAAAAAATTAAAGCAGACACAAAGGTGTAAATTTCGGTGTTGCATTAACATACTGACTGCTTGAAATATCCGGGTTTTGAAGGTAACCGAGCGACTTAAATACTATTTATAGTAAAAAATGGATACAAATCCGGCTTCCGATATGGTCCAAATAAATAATGGAAATGTAAATGTCGTCAGAATTAACCTATATATTTATTTCAATAGAATATGAAAGTTATCTGACATTGACTGAAGAAATATCAACAAAACATGCATGTCATTCAATGGATACAATATTTGATTAGTTTTATAACTAGTAAATGTTGGTAATTAGTTACTCCATCCACTAAGTCAATGTCTATCACGCACTATAAACAGTGAAAATTTCCTATCTAAATGTGCTTATTCTTAATCTATCAGCAATTCCTTGACTTCCTTGATAGCGCCCGGTTGCCCACAAATAGGCCACTTAAACAAAGGTATGTTACCCATAACTTGAAGTTATCACTGCAGACGTTTTACAGTTGACATCACGATCTTTTTGACCGCTATGGGATATCTGTTCTCTAGATGAAAACAGATCTTTCCCTTTATGATTGTTGTTTCCTCTACCGGATTTGGCTTGTTCAACACGACGGGTGTCTCTTTTTATAACGCGCTGTTTCGTTGGTTGGTTTATATTAAGGTGTTGGTGGTTGATAGCCTCCATATATAAATACAGAGGTTTATTGAGGTCTAAAGCTTCAGCAGGATATGTTCCACTCATTTAAACCCATAGCTTGTAAATTTGTCTTGGTCTCTTAACAATTCTGCCTCGTCGGTACAGGTGGTTGATATCTGGTTAGCAGTTCTAGAGCCATTAATTATCTCCTTGTTCATTGTTTAATTGATATGTTAGTACATTCTGTATATCTACATATGATACTATAGAATTTGATAATTATTGCCAACAAATGTTATATTACATTACATTAATATTACTGTTTCTGGTGTATCTGTTAGACTTGAGGATAGTTTTTTTTTTTCGCGTTAATTTTTCCTCTGTATACTGTTTCACCACTGTCGGTCACTCCGTACGTTTGTTTGTCACACATTATTTTTTTGTCGCCATATCTTTGCACATGCTTGATTTTCTTATTGATAGTATTTTTTTCCCTTATTTCTAGCAAATTTAACCAACGCTTGACCGTTGTGATAAAAATATTTTTCGTCTCTAGTAAGAGAACAACTAGCGTGAAATTTCCCGCCAAATCTGTTCGGAACATAATCCTCGGTGTTTTACATTATGTCATTAGAGAAACATTTTCTTCAACTTAAACACGTTAATTATGAAATTTCTCACATCTTGTTAGATATAAATTTTCCAATGTTTAGAAACTCGGCAAGCCTCGTTTTTAAACATTTGCAAAATTTATTTAACTCGATCAACTTAGTTCTCGTTGTAGAAACTATATGTCACATTTGGAGGTACTTTTTATCAACAGCAAGTTTAACCCACCATTTTATTGGAAATACCGGTACCAAATCAGGACCATTAGCCATTGTCCAGTGGTTTTGCACCTGCATTGTCATTTTGTCCTTTGGATTTCTGCTCACGACAATTCTGTTCGGTAATTTTGTTATTACCCCCACTTGCAAAACATAAATACATTTAAGCTGGAATGCGATAAAGAAATGTATATGTTAGCCACAAAACATGAATAAAATGTTAACTGGAACAGGGAAATCATTAGATAAAAACTTTTAAGTAGCAAAAAGTTGCAATGCATGGTAAATTTTGAAACAACAATTCGAGGTAGCTCTGTTTTATGTCTGTTGAAAATGACTCGGAGCAAGTGCAAGTTTTGGTATCCATAAACCGGTTTAACTCTACCACTGGCTTTTGCTAGTGACGGTATCAAGTCCGGCTGTCCCAAGTTATTATCGTTGCTTTACGTTTGTGTTTTGTCTTATTTGTGTTGCGTGACTTCCAAATTGTTGACTTTAAAGCCAAACCAAACTGATTGTGCTTGCTACTCTTCCCCATTCAGTTATAGTCCGGACACGTTATAAAGCCAAACCAAACTGATTGTGCTTGCTGCTCTTCCCCATTCAGTTACAGTCCGGACACGTTATAAAGCCAAACCAAACTGATTGTGTTTGCTGCTCTTCCCCATTCAGTTATAGTCCGGACACGTTATAAAGCCAAACCAAACTGATTGTGCTTGCTGCTCTTCCCCATTCAGTTATAGTCCGGACACGTTATAACTGGTGACCTAGATATCGTAGACAACCTCAAACTACGAGATATCTTCTCAAAGGTCCCGTGAACCCCAGCACATCAACCGGAAATACAATTTCAAGATTTTGATGGATGCAGTTGAAGACTATGCTAGGAAATGAGTAAAGAAAGAGAAAGAGGACGTTGAAACATTGTCCGAATGGATCTGGTCTATAAAGTCATTAATATTAAATCGCAACCGGTGCTTAAAAAACAGCAATGAAATCCAGAAATCCCAGTATATTTGTAGATCCCCTTGTAACAAAAACCCTGACCAACCTCCATGAAAATTACGCCATTGTCCCTGCAGAAAAAGCTAACAATATTCAGTTCGTGTGTAAGAAACACTATCTCGACTGCCTGTTGAAGGAGATTGTAATCGATAGTTCATCTGGAAACCCTACTTATACCACTAGGACAATATCGAGGGATGAGATTGTAAAAAAATACACTTCAGTTTTAGCATAATTTCGCATAAGAGCCAATGATGAAAACAAATCAACTCCCTTACATCTACTGGGTACCAAAACTAATAAGAATCCATAGAAACAGAGATTCATTGCCGGGTCGTCCAGATGTACTACTAAACCTCTTTCATAACTCCTCACTACTTTGTTGACCGCAGTCAGAGATGGCCTGAAAAATTACTGTGCAAAAGCTTACTCCACGAGCGGCGTGTATTAAATGTGGATTCTAAAAAATTCAAAAGATCTCCTTTAACAGCTATCCTCAACCAGTCTTATCCATTACTTTTGACTTTTTCTACTCTTTATGCAACCCTGCCACACAATTAATTCAAAACAGTAATAGCAGATTTAATGTATCAATGTTTCTGCAATAAAAATGGAGAACACAGATACACCTTTTTTGTGGTAGGGAAAGACAAGACATATTTTGTTAAGAAACACACTGATTCAAATAAGAAGTACACCGAAACTGACGTAATCAAAATGTTAGAATTTTTGATCGACAATATTTTTGTCGAATTTGGACGTCGTGTTCTCCAACAGACAATAGGGATTCCTATGGGAACTAACTGTGCGCCACGTTTAGCTGACCTTTTCCTTTACTCGTACGAGGCCGAGGTTTTACAAGGACTTACACAAAGAAAACAAAAGCATTTAGCCCAGTCCTTTAATTTCAGCTTTCACTACATAGACGATGTACCTTCTCTTAATAATCCTAAAGTTAAGGAATACTTACATCAGATCTATCCCAGTGAGCTTGAAATTAAAGAAACAACTGATACAGCTACCTCAGCTTCGTACATAGATCTTTTATTGTATATTGACGAAGATGAACGTTTGAAATCTAAGTGTATGACATGCGTGATGATTTTAATTTCCCAATTGTGAACTTTCCCTTTTCTTAGCAGCATATACTTACCTCTCCTATGGAGTGTACATTTCACAGTTGATTCGTTACTGTCGAGCGTGTAGTTTGTACAGTGATTTTTTTAACAGAGCAAAAACACTACCCAAAAGCTGCTCAGTCAGTGATTTGTTCAACCTATGTTAATTTCATCCCTCAAGAAATTATATGGCCGTCACCATAACATCATTGAGAGATATGACATGTCAGCGTCCCAAATGAAAATGGACATTTTCAGCTAGATTCACGTCTTCCCGGATTTGACTACCGATTTTGACATTTCCCTAGATTGACTCACAGTGTGGCGGATGCTGTTAACAAAGCAGATCATGCTTACCCTTCTGGACCACCTGATGTCGCTCTCGATTTTTATGGGAGTGCTTTAGTTTTTTGTGTTGTTTTCTTAAATTTTAGTTATGTCTTCGTCAGTTATGTCTGTGGAACCGATCTTTCCTTGTCCGTGTTTGAATACTTAAGTGATTACAAAAGCTTTTCAAAATTTAAACTTGGCACTGTTTGAGGGTTAGAGTACTTACATGTATCATGGATTTTAATTTATTTTGTCTCAGGGTTAGAAAATGGCATTAACCAATCAGCAACTAATAGATCTTTCAAAAATATTTATGCCTCACTCACCGTGTGACGGGTGCTGTTAACAGAGCAGGACTTGCTTACCCTTCCGGAGCACCTGATGTCACTCTAAGTTTCACTGGAGTTCACACTGTGAGTGCCTTTGTTTTGAATGTTGTGATTTCTATTTCTGTGCTTTGTATCTGTCTAACGTCATTGTTTTCTGTGTCTAACGTCATTGTTTTCTTTGTCCTCGTTTAGGCTATGTCTTTGGACTTCGATTTTTGTAAATTCTATTCCTTTGTTGCTTCGGTATTCTATTGCCGTTTTTTTTCAATTGATTATATCTTCTCCAATTAAATTAATCTGCTGATTTTTTCATAACTTGCACTTTGATTTTGCATTTACATGTGTCTCCCGCTGAAAATGAAGGCTTACACAATTTAGACAATTTTATCTTTTTAAGTTTCAAATTCATTGGATTTATTATCATTTATGTCAATGGGTGCTTTTATTGAAGCTGAACTTTGGTATACCAATACAAATAAAGTGATTTGTTTTACAAAAACTTCATTTAATTCTAAAAGGTAGTTCTTAATATTTTTTCAAAGGTTTCCTGTGAACAATGGTCCAAAAATAAAAATTTACTACTTATAATAAATGAATGCGTTCCTGGTTTTTATGTAGGTGCAAATATTAAAAATGACACACCTTTTACACAAATGTCAATTTTAGAACCTGTTTAATAAAGTTACAATACAAATAATTATATTCTATAACCTAATATTTTTTTCAAATTCGTTGCCGGTTGTTGATGAAAGCAAGTTTTTTTTCAGTTTTATGAAAATTTTTCAAATTTTAGGAAATACTTTTGACCAAATTTAAAAACAAAATTTTACCATAGCCAATTACTACGCCATCCTTATTTCGATACGCTATGGTCATTTCTTTGCTGAAAAAGCCTCTTTAATACATCGGCAAACGCCAACAAACTAAAGCACTAGCACTAACAATCCTGTGAAAACTTATAACCAGGTGCTCCGGAAGGGAAAGCATGATCTGCTCCGTCACAATGCCTTTTGTCACAGTCGGTGTTTGTCTGTCCGTTAGTAATATACTCTGGATCTACCCAACGATATATATTCTTATCTGTTGAATAGAAACATTATAATGGTCTGTCAAATCATGGTGACGACCGTAAAACCTCAGTAGTGACAATTGCAACAAAGATTAAGCATTACCTTGCCGTATAAGTTTTTGAGACAGTAATTTTGCTCTGTTGACAAAATCGCTGTACAAACTACAGGCACGACAATAGCAAATGAGTAGTGAAATGTAGATGCCTTATGCCGTAGATCTGGAATGTTACTGCTCAAAACGGGAAGTTCACAACTGGAAAGTTAAAATCATCACACCTGTTGTAAAGCTTTCTTTTCAGACGTTTAAAATTGTCAGTGTAGAGGTAAAGGTCTTTATCATTGTATATCTTTTGATTATCTTTGACTGCAGAAAGTAAAGAAGTTAGGAGCTTAAGTACCAGTCCGTTGAAGAAACAGGCAAAGTGCATTGGTGCGGTGGCACATTGAGGGAAAAAACGTAAACTTTTGATGTTTGATTTTAATAAACCTAACCAAGAAAACATCATTTTTATAGATAAAAATTCTATGTTATTATGCCTTTTCGAGTTAAAAGCTTCAAAAATTTAGTTACATTGTACACTGAAAAGTACGGGAAATTTTCCAGCCATTTTTTTTTCTATATATAACCAGTCAAAAATTATCTCGATACCTTACAAATGTTCGAATGTTACATGTAAAACATTTTTGGGATGTGTTTTTATGACCAAATGAATACACCTCAGCCAAAAAATACAGAATCAAAATTTTTGATGTGCCGCCGACTGCCTGATTCTTAGCTGGCATACTACTTAAAAGGCAGTTTTGTTGTATTTTGTAGATGAAAGCGAAGGACTTGATATATTTTTCCTTGTTTTGGACTTTTTTTAAGTTTAAGTACCCAATAAAGAAAGAGACTTTTATCGTCACCTTGAATGTTGATTCAAATGAGTTTAAAATTAACAAAGAAGGGATATGGAGTAAATGCAAATGAGACAAAGTCTCTACAAATACATGGAAATACTAACCAATGTAACATTTTTACTCATACCTCATAGCAAGGTCAAGACGGGCCCTAGCACCGGTTTGAGCGGAATTCACTGCTGATTGTCGAGCAACGCTACATCCATGCTTTTTAACTCTTTGATCCATGGATGCGGGATCGTCAACAAACATTAACTAAACTGGCAAAGTGGTCTTTATATCGCTGTCATCCATTTCCCGACAAAAAGAATAGTAGAAAGACGATCACAACATTCAAACAATCACAGGGCACTCATCGAGTCAAAAGTAAGAAAACTTGGCATAATAAAATCATGAGACATGGACACAATAAACAGGTGGTCAGAATCATTTTTCTTTAATTTCGTCTGTTGTAAGTGGTGTTAAAAAGGATGTTTGGCTACTAGCAAACAAAAATGTCATATTGTTCCTAGACAGTATCCAAGTTCTAGTTATCAAACATATTCACGGGGAAACAAATATCAATTATTTAATAACATCGACATATAGATAAGAAAAGAAATCATTACATGTTTTTGTCACTCTATTGCATTCACTTGAAATTTATTGGTTTTTAAGAGAAAATGAAGCGTGGCACAAATTTATAGAAATCAAAATGACATATTACATATTACACATTTAGTATATGCGCTAGCTAATATAAAGCAATCTTTCTATCTTTTGTCGTTTAATTAAATAAAAGAGATAATAGAAAACATCTACAATGACTGAAAATCACAATAACATGCCACAATCTATAAAGGAAATACACACGAAAATACAAATAACAGACAAAGGACAATACAAACAGCGGTACGAACTCGAGATAGGCGGACTTGTTACTGGCACTAACATAAGCCAGCGTTAGAGTCAAACAGGTTCATGGGTACATTAACCTCCTTTTTTGCTATGCTATTCTGTTTCCCTAGAGTATAATAAATATATAAATAAATCCACTACACGTAGACTACTAACTCAAAGACCATTATCTTGAAAGGGAAAGAATGAGACAAAACACCATTTTGAAAGATGGGTCATGGGCTATCTGCTGGCTAGCTCAAATTGTCTGGTCTGATTGTTAATAGGAAAAATGAAAGGATATGGAGTGAATGTACATGTGACAAAAACGCACACGATACATAGAAAACTCCAGTTTATCAAGGACAGGGCTTTTATTCCTGTCTTCACGTTTGCACTACGGAAGAAAAATTAAAACTCAAAACTGCCCGGAAAGATTAGTAAAGAATCATCGTGTTTTTCAGGAGATTTATCAGCGAGACGCTAGTGTACCTGTTAAATTCTCAGATGTCAAAGTCAATTCACCACATTCATGAAGAATACCGTGTCAATATCCCTTATTACGTAAAGAATGTACTTAACGTCCCAGTTTTACTTGATTTTATTTATCAGTTTATGTCATAATTTAACAACCTCGGTCGAAGGAAGAGATATTACAAAAACATAAATCTGTTTTGCTTTCCTTTCGGATTTCGACCGAAGATGAAGACACTGATCTCCCCTCCTTGTACTGGGTACAAAAATTACACAATTGCCCATACAAGCAACGGTTCATCCCTGGTCTAGTTTGGATGACTTGTTTTTCAACAGACAATCGGAATTGCAATGGTCACAAACTGTGCACCTCTTTAAGCCGATCTGTTTCTTCACTCGAATGAGGCTGCATTCATCGAAGGGCTCCTTCAAAATAAAGATAAAAACTTTCCAAGTCTTTTAATTTCAGCTAGTGTTATATAGATGATATTCTATCACTAAACAACCCTCGCTTTGGTGATTTTCTTCATCGTGTCTATCTAAAAAAGATCGAAATTAAGGATACTACAGAAACTTCCACATAGGCCTCGTTCCTTGACCTTCATCTTGAAATTGACAACAGAGGTACACTACAAACTAGGCTGTATGACAAACGCGATGGCTTCACTTTTCCAATATTCAACTTTCCTTTTCTTTGTAGCAACATTCCCAAAACGCCGGCATATGGAGTTTACATCTCCCAACTCATCCCTTCTCAACGGCCTGTGGTTGATACAATGACTACCTTGATAGAGCTCGGTTGCTTCCAAATAGGCTGCTTATGCAAGGTTATATTACCTATAACTTGAAGTCATCATTACAGAAGTTTTACACTTGTGGACCGCTATGGGATATCTGTTTCACAGATGACAACTGATCTCTCTCTTTAGCACTAAAGTTTGTTTTTCCTCTATCGGATTTGACTTTACTACCTAAGTTGACATGTTCAACACGGCGGGTGTCTTAGAAGAAGCAGGAGATGCTTTAATGCACTTGACAATTAATGAAATATATTACCTTGTTATAAAAGTTTGGATGTGAAAGTAACGTTACGTTCATGAAGTCTTTAAGAATATATAAACACGTGTGAATCGTTAAAGACTGGTTCCTATAAAAAGATCTTTCTCAAAAATTTATATAGCCAAAGAGGAATAAATTTGATCATTATTAGGCTGGGTATGCTAACTTATAGCATAGAAGAAGAACTCTCGGCTTGCCCCCCTTTAACATTATTAATTCTTCCTAAAATGTAACTGGTATCTTTTTGAGTTTATTCTTCTTTAATATTGGGGACTATAAATTATCTTCGTCTCTCCATTGCTCGATCCCAAACATATAGAGCTTTGACGTTTTTAATGTGAATGCTTTAAAATGTATTACGATGATTCTTTTTTTTAAATAAATAATTTTTTTAAAGTTAGAAAAGTTATATTCAAAGCGAGACAACCAAAATTTACTTCACCACAATCATAATCAAGAGAGAACAGGACAAGATGTAAATACACAAAAAATATAAAACAACATATTGGGTAAGTAAAAATAAAATAACTATATATATTGCCAACGAAAAGAGGACTTTGATTATTCAGTTTTTTACTCCGTCTTCTGGTGTTCTCAGTTTTGACATGTCTCTTGACTTTGACTTATTTAATCGACTTTTACTTTGTTCCTTTATTAATCTACTGCTGGTGTTGTTTTATCAGATGCATGCTGCTGAGGACATTACTATCATATGACCCATTCTAGTTTGTAGTTATTAGATATTCTGGTGCTAATTTATTTTCAGATTTAAGGAGTTTATTATATCAAGGATTGAAAATTATCATTTTTATTTATTAGAATATGGATCATACATCATTTTAAGCAAAAAATATTGATAGGTCAATGCGGTCGTTTTTGAGATTTAAACGCCTGAAATTTTGGCGGGAAACCGAACTTCTCTAGACTTTTCATTCATTTTGCATTAAGGCAATGAACCTTTGAAATGCGATGAAGGCATATCAAGAATTTCATCAAATTTTGTCAGAAGTCTATTGGAGATGTATACTATCATATTTTGAAAAGAAAAGTGGGGGTCAGTCCGCAAAATTTTCTAATGCGTAATAATGGATAAAATAAGATAATTTCGAAAGTCAGAGACAGTTTCAAAAACCTGAGGAGTGACCATATTAAGCATAAAAAGGTTTGTAGGAAAGTCTTCTTATTAACTTACCCGGCTTCGTTATTTAGCTTATTGGTAATTTGTTTCTCTATCGCCTTGTCTTCCAAACGTTTAGATTTTATCTGCACTGAAAAGACATACATTTTGTATGTTGTCGAAATGCGCAAATGCAGAAACAAATTTACAGTAACGTCGGGCGATAATCGGGTGTTGTCGATTGCAAAGATTTATATATATATCTATATTTCCCCAAGTATGTGATGTTCATATATATGTAATCAACAGTGTTAAATATTTAGAATTCAAGTTTAGTTAAGAATTTTATTGGTGAACTGATCTCTTTCAGATTTTAAGCTCTTTTTGTATATGGTCCTCCAAATATTTGATTTGATCTGCACCGACGAGACATATGTTTTCGAAATGGCCATTTGCAGAAGTAAATTAGCACTAACTCACTCTATTCAGTTATTAATAAATAACAAGATTTCATTGTAGACTCTTCAGAGGTAGGTTTCGAAGGTGATTGTTTGAATGAAGTATTTGTATTCTTTTCAAATTGTTTTATCATTCATCTTGTATTTCAAAACCTACACGAAAAGTAAAGTGTACATAATAAATCCCTGACAATTACCCATAATAAAAACTAAAAAAATAAATTCAAATGTAAAAAATGGATAACAGGAAACAATGGCTGAAAATTGCAATTACATGCCACAATTCGCCAGGGAACCACACAGAAAAAAAACACGAATAAGACTAAAGACAAACGTACGCAACGATAGAAACTCGCTATCTTGAAATTATAAACCAATTCTCAATTTCACTGGAGTTCACACTGTGAGTGCCTTTGTTTTGAATGTTGTGATTTCTGTTTCTGTGCTTTGTGTCTGTCTAACGTCTTTGTTTTGTGTCTGGCGCCATTGTTTTCTGTGTTCTCGTTTTGGCCATGTCTTTGGACTACGATTTTTGTGGATTTCCCTCCTTTGTTCCTTCGGTATTCTACTGCCAATGTTACATACGTTTTTATACCAAGGGTATGATTTCCATTCAAGCAAGTGCTAGAATGCATCTTGAAATTACTATGAGGTATGAGATTTTGCTCTTTTTTAAAGATAAGGTTATTTTCCACACGGTAAAGTTAAACCCAATCGACAATTTGTGGAAAAGTTATGCCAAACACTATGCAAAGAAACATACAACTTAATACAAATAAAAATAATTTTTTCCTGGCCTTTTTGCTAATTTTGACATGACTTACGAAAAATCCATCACAACTTGTTTTCAATATATGCGTCAAATTAATTCAAAAACCAAACCGTATTAAATCCATAAACAATTACAAAAACATTCAAAATTCATCTAACCATTTAGAATCGGAATACGTAACACTGAAATACACATAATATAAATAATCCTCAACACATGAGATCTTAACTTGACAACAAATATGATTTCGACATCCTAATTGTTAATTTCTTCATTTTGATTATTACTAATTAGTAATAATTTGATTAGCAACAATCAACAAACGAACTGCACTAGAAAAAAATAAGACAAAAGTAAAGTATAACATAAAAAACAAACGTAAAAACGTCGTAAATGTTAAAGATTTGCATAGCGTCTTCAAAAACAATGGGCGACACGGCTTGTTCACTAAACTTTGCTCAGTTTACTAAACTTTGCTCAATTCCTGTTAATCAACTTTACAAAATCTCTTTAGAATGTGATACCATCCGCTCTATGAATATTCTAAACTTATTGATGCTTTCTGCTATCATCGGCTTTATCCCAGAATCAACAAACCCGATGAACATGTAAAACAATTTTTGAAAATTAAATATATAAATAGAGAAATTGGTTTAATCGATATCGCAGGCATTTTTCGGGACCCAGATATTCAAAAACTTGTTCCCGTTTATTTTGACAGCCAGGATATACCTGTCATTTCCTTCTCTTACAAACAGCCTACTAGACGTATTTTTTTTTCGATTACTCTTCTATAACCTGTGACGCTAATTTCGAGAAAAACTACCCAAGCAGCTGATGACCCATGCGGACATGTATTAACGATGAACCTGAATATCATCAATGATAAAGAAGTTAGAAAATTCTTCAGAAAGGGGCCTTAATATCGCCCACCTTCGAAATTGACTGGCAAGCATATTTTGATATTATTAAAGTCGCAGTTACCACCTATTGTTTAAAATGGTGCAAACGAGAAAGTGCAGACAAACACGTACTCAATACGGTCAAAGATAAAATTATTACAAAAGTCACTAACAGAATAGAGTTTTATAGATAATTATAAAGAGTCACCGCCTAAGCTGTCTGTAAATAGAATTAAGAGATCTTAGCAATAAATATGTGTTTGATAAAGCCTCCAACAACGTTTCTATTATTTGAAAGAAATATTATATTGATGTCCAACAAAATGAATTGGCAAAGTCTAACACTTTCGAACCTACTAATTTTGGCGAAAAAACATTAACCAAGCAGCACTATAGCGATACAGATATGCTCCAAATTCCACCTAAGGATAACACGTTTCCTACTATGTACTGGGTTCCTAAGCTTTAAAAAAATCCCTACAAACATCGTTTTATTTCGGCATCGAGTAACTGTTCTACCACTAATCTATCCATCCATTCTACCAGTGCATTCACATGTATTGAAGAGTTAGTTATAAAATACTGTGAAAAAAACTTATCAAAACTCTGATTTAAATTACAGTAATGATTTTTCTACACTTTACACAACCCTTCCACATAATCTGATTAAATCTAAATAAGAGAACTTATTAAATGGTCTTTCAAATTTTCTGGTCTACAGTTCCTTTGTTGTAATAAAAATCAAAGCTTCTTCTTTAACATCACTTACAAAAATCATAGTTCCTGAACTTGCGATGACATGATTAAGGCACTGAATCTTTTGCTAGACAGCATTTTTGTTCGTTTTAGCAACATCGTCTATCCACAGGTCATTGGAATTACCATAGGTACACTATTTATCAACAGGTAATAGGTATTCCAATGGATACAAATTGTGCACCTCTCATTGCAGATCTTTTCCTTTTCTGTTACGAACGGGATTTTATGAACAATTACAGGATGGAACCATACAAAACAGTGATCAACTCATATTTCAATTTTCAATGATAACAGCAGGTATATCGATGATATCTTTACTCTTGACATCCCCAGTTTTTAGACTATGTCGACCTCATTTACCCACAACAACTGAAACTTAATAAAGCAAACAATGATTCTAAATACTGCCCATTTCTCGATCTATCATCGTTGACTCTGGAAAAATTAAACTGAAATTTATGATAAAAGGGATGATTTTGATTTCACCATTACTAACTTTTCTTTTCTTGATGGTGATGTTCCTTGAGCTCCACCATACGGGCTATATATCTCAACTGGTACGATTCGCACGCGTCTGTTCTACTCTTGACGACCTTAATGAACCACATCAAAACTGTTACAAGGTTACAGATTTCATAGATTGATAAACACACTTAAGAAGTTTTATAGAAGATATGAACATTTGATATCTAAATATAATGCGACTCGCAAACAGGTCATTACTAAGTGCATTTCTCATCCTCGTTTTTAAAGAAATGTTGTTCAAAAATGTCAAAAACTGATAAAAAAAAACCCAGAAAAACTGGGACGTAACTTACATTCTTTACGTAATAGGGGATATTGACCGGATATTCTTCATGATTCAGTTAAACTGGCGTCTTTGGGATCCAATGGCCTGAAGATTTAACAATTATACTGGGTTCGTACTGATAATGCCGATGTCTACTGAAATCCATGACGATTCTTTACCAAACCTTTCGGGAAGTTTTGCATTTGATTAATATTCCGTAGTGCGACAGTTTTACCAGCAGACTAGGCTCCTTGAGCTAGCCGGCAGTTAAGCGGCGAGCAGTCCTTTACCATCTTTCAAAATTACGTATTGTCCTTTTCTCTCCATTCAAGATTGTGGTCATGGATTTAGTTGTCTACCTGTATTTGGTTTTATCTGTATGTTTATTATAATATAGTGAAACGGGATAGAGAAAGGGGAAGTTTTGGTACCCATGAACCGGTTTGACCCTACCGCTAGTTGTTGCTAGTGCTGGTACCAAATCCGGCAATCCCGACTTTCTATCGTTGAACACTGTCTCACTACGGAAGAAAATCAAACTCAAAATTTCCCGAAGTGTTTGGTCAAGAATCATCACAAATTTCAGTAGACATCGGCAGTGTCAGTGAGAGGCCAGTATGTTTGCAAATTTTCAGGTCACTAGGTCTCAAAGCTAATTTAACTTATGCAAGCAAAATATCTTGTCGATATCCCCTATTACGTAAAGAATGTAAGTTACGTCCCAGCTTTTCTGGACTTTTAATCATTTTCTGGCATTTTTAACAACATTTCCGTTAAAAAGAGAATTAGAAATGCCCTTAGTAATAAGCTGTTTACGAGTAAAGCCATATTTAGATATCAAATGTTCACATCTATTTTAAATATTTTACGAAAGGATATGGAGTAAATGAACATGAGACCATAAAACATATGTTAACTCCAACTGCAATAATTTTAATGAGCTTCTTAAATGTTTTCAACAACTTATGAAATCCATCACCCTGTTGTAAAAGTTTGGCTGTGATAGTTAGGTTACGTTCATTAAAATCGTCAACAGTACAAGAAACGCGTGTGAATCGTACCAGTTGAGAAATATACACCTCCTAGGATGGAGCTAGAGGAATGTCGTTGTCATAAAAAGGGAAATTAGTAATAGTGAAATCAAAATCATACCGTTTATCATATATTTTAGTTTTTATTTTACCACAGTCAATAATGATAGTTAGATCCAGAAAAGTGCAGTATTTTGAATCATTGCTTAATTTAATTTCAGTTGTTGTGGGAAAATAATGTCTACATAATCTAAAAACTGGGGATAATCAATAGTAAGGATATCTTCAATATACCTGTTGTTATCATTGAAAATAGAAATAAGCTTATTACTGTTTTGTATGGTTCCGTTTTGAAGTTTTTTCATGTAGTCTCGTTCGTAACAGAAAAGAAAAATATCTGCAATTAGAGATGCACAATTTGTATCCATTGGAATACCTATTACCTGTTGATAAATAGTGTTGCCAAAGCGAACAAAAATATTGTAGAGCAAAATATTGAGTACATTAATCATATCATCACATGTCCAGGAACAATGATTATTGAAGGTAAAATTGGACAAGAATCCTTGCTTTTATTTATTTTCTAATAACGCTTTTATTGTTATATTCATTTGAAGTCACTATTAAAAAGTCCATCAATCTAAATGTGTGTAAAAATTTATATTTGTTGTGTAGTATTTGATAGGATGTGTTTATTTTAATTTTTTATCGTTTTTCTTTACACAACTTTAAGACAAATGAAAGATGGGAAACTTATTTACTTGGGAGGAGGGGTTGTTTGATCACCACTGCATTCATACAAACGTCAAATGAATTAACTGTACAACAGCTTACTTCGTTATTTCGTTACTTAGTACGAAATCTATAGTTTGGTATTAATGTTCTTTATAAATATATATATTTATCATCAACACCATAACAGCATGTACAGAGATAATATACAAACAGTATACATGTATTTAAATGATTTCACGAAAGGATATGGAGTAAATGAACATGAGACCATAACACATATGTTAACTCCAACTGCAATAATTTTAATGAGCTGTATGGCCATTTCGGAAATTTATTCCTCATCAGCAGCACTAGAACCCAAACAAAGGAAATCCATAATTTCAAAAAATGCTAAAATTAATAAAACCAAACGAAATCGGAATAATCAGTAATATCAATTATAGCTAAGCACAAAACTACGATGGTGGGAGTTAATCCTTCGGTTTTAGAATTTACATAAATTTAGAAAATATTAATTGAACAAAGTGTACAAAATGAGCCGGTTTCGGCCAGAAGGACATACAATTTCTTTACATTTTTAACAAATCTACGACAGCATTTGCTGAAAAAATAAAACATTACCTCATTTGTATAAATTTTTCCTGAAATATAATTCTTTATACTCGTCAATGAGGGGCATTTCATGATGTAATGATACTCGTAACCCAAATCAAAAATTACAAAATCTATTTTCTATTTAGATATTATGCTATCTGCCATGTTCAATTGGTAATCTCGAAACAAGTTTTACCGTTTTTATGTAACTTGGGTAATTATTGTATACTAAAATTACAAGTTCGACATTTACACAGTAGTAAAGAGTCTTTATCTTCAAGTAAATCAAAATATTTTTCTATCCCTATATTTTATATTCAAAACTTTCAACTGCAGAAATACAAAAAATCTCTGACATAAAAGTATTGGTAATTCCTCCCGCCCATTAGACCGATACAATTTGAGAACCATCACACTTGTCATATTTTTATCAAATATATGTGCACCATGTGTTGGAATCCTAGAAACACTTAGTTTGGTGAAAAGAATATTTTACTGATAAAGAAAAGAAATGGGGTAAATGTCAAGGAGACAACATCCCATATATCCAGGTTAAAACGACCCAAAACAAAGCATCTAGGGGTCACCGTACGGTCTTCAACACAGTGAGGAATACTTGTATTCAAATTTTAAAATAATTAGATAAACAATGAAATGATATGGAGTAAATGCACATGAGACAAAGTCTGTACAAATACATGGAAGAACCAAGCAATGCAACAAAGCTTTTATGTACATATTTCCTCGCAGACTTGTTCTAATACGTAAATGAGACTGACTTTCTTCTGTTCGGTAATTTTGTTATAACCCCCATTTAAATTTTGAAAATTCACAAAATATCGATGTTAGCGTTCAAGCAAAAGTAATTTTCCATTGGATTATAATATTTATACAGTATTTTTTGCTCAAACATGCCATAAGCGCGTTCAAAGATGAGACCTGTTAGATAATTTCCGTAGAAGTTATGCATTTTTTAACTTTGAAAATTACAACAAATGTGCGGGTCTTCAAATTTCTGAAGCGGCGGAAATATCAGGGTACGCATAGCCCTTGCCAATATAGCAATTTGTGTATGATTATGATTTGTTGTGGCGTTTTTGTTAAAGTAAATTACGGTTGTCCCGCTTTGAATACGACTTTTGTAGTATAATTTGCCAAATTTCATGTAATTATATGATTTACCAATCTTTCAATATTGAGCGATATCAACAATACCAACTGCTTGACTGCAATAAAGAAAACATGCAAGAAAAGAGTATGGACACAAAGAATGAAGATTTCACAAACGTTTATTACTAATAAGAACACATCTTAGATCATCTTAGAAAACCTCGCAAATGGGATTGTTGACAACTAAAATGTAACCCGAAAGAAATTACAATCGTAGCCAAAAACAAGTGAAGCACTTTTCAAGTCAGTAAGCCTCTATTTGAGAAGTTCTCTTAATTAGGGGGGGGCGTTCTAGCATATCATGTAAGCCTGTAAGCTCAGATACATATACATATGTAGGAGAGTTGTTTATATCAGTAGTATCTGTAAGTTGACTGGTATATACAAGTGTTCCAGCATATCCTGTCAGCTCAGATACATATGTAGGAGAGTTGTTATAAGTACTCATTGAAATATACCCCGGGGTACTTTAAAGTTTTGCTTGTACCTTAGCTGGTCTTGTTAATTGGGTTCAGATATTCTTATTATGCTATCTCTTTTCTTTTGAGGGTTTTATTATTCTGAGGTTGTTTGGGGGAAAAGAATTACGTTTTCAGCAAGAAGAGATGCACAATTGATGCCCATGGTAGTACCGAGTCCTAAAACGAAATATTTGTATCTGCGTCTACCATAATTATAGAAAAAATACAATTTTTCTTACAAATGACTCGATTAGAGCCCTGTGGTTGTGTTTATGATGCAAAGGTCTTATTTTGGTCTTTTTTGCGGGGCAGCGATCGTAAGAGAAGTTTGCCACTTAATTTTAATGTTTGTTGGCAATAAAAGCATTGTTCCATAACCTGGTTTATCGTGTATTTGTAGAGACTTTGTCTTATGTTCATTTACTCCATATCTTTTGATTGTTTTTTGTCTGATCAGTAAACGTAATATATCATGGTCCTGAAATTTATGAGTCTGTATAGAATTTGTTTATTTTGGACGTTTTTGCTGCTAGCAGAAAAGTCCAAATAAAAATATACCACACGAGGTCAGGAATGTCAAGACTATGATATACGCTTTAGGAGTTAGTAAGGAATAAAGATATACAGGTGTATTATACTATATGAAAACGGGATAAACACTCGGATAAACAAAGGGGCGATTTGGGTACCCATAAACCGGTTTAACCCTACCGATGGCATTTGCTAGTGCCGGTACAAAGTCCGGCTGTCCCGAGTTCCTATCGTTGTTGAGGTTTGTCTTTTGTGTTATTTGTGTTTTTTCCTGTGTAGTTCCCTGGCAGATGGTCGCATGTTATTGTATTTTTCAGCTATCCTGTTATCCACTGTTATACATTTACAATGATATCTTACAGTACCATTACTTTATAATAAAAAATGATAAATGTTAACCATATTTTTAAACGACAATGGATAATGACAGTTATCTGTGTTGTGTGTTCTGAAACTGGACCACATAGTTTTAAATGATTTTCAGAAATCAAGTACTTCCGTAATCATATTGACCCAGTGAAGGATATTGACCTAGACTGACATGTGTACTTGTTTTATCATTTCCTTTTTTAGCTTTAAAGAAACAATTAATATTGATCCAATGGGTAACAAAAATAATAAAAGCTTACAACGCAATGCACAAACGTGTTAAGATTTGATTTAGTTAAATAAGCCCTCAACTAAACAGACAAGCCGCATTTTTGTACAAACAACGGTAGAAGAATACCAAAGGAACAAGGTATGTGGTTAGAAAAATCAAAGTCCAGAGACATTATAAAAACCAGGATACAGTAAAACAAAGACACGAGACAGCCAAAAAGCAGGGAAATAAAAATACAACATTCTAAGTAACAACATTTTTCACTCTGCGATGGGTGATTTTGTCAGTTTGTACATTGTATTTTACTCTGCGATGGGTGATTTTGTCAGTTTGTACATTGTATTTCACTCTGCGATGGGTGATTTTGTCAGTTTGTACATTGTATTTTACTCTGCGATGGGTGATTTGTCAGTTTGTACATTGTATTTTACTCTGCGATGGGTGATTTTGTCAGTTTGTACTATAGTGTTATTAAATGGGTATTTTCATATTAATCCTGTATAATGTCCAAGTACAGTCGTATTGGGTTGAGGTCACCTGTATTGGCCCGAGGCGAAGCCGAGGGCCAATACAGGTGATCGAAACCCAATACGACTGTACGAGGACATTATACATGATTAATATGAAAATACCCATTTTATGACACCTTTATTAACTGATGACTTAAAATTTCAGGCATTACCTTTACCAATCTTAATTACAGGATGCAAATTTCAATATTACAAAGTCACAAAGTCAAGGCAATATAAAAAAGACTTCTATTGAATTTTCAACTATATTGCACTATCATGTTGTTTGCAAATCCCCTTGATCTGGTATGGTATCAGTCGTACAAGCTGAAACGGGATGCAGCTGACAAGTACTATTTTTCTGCTGACAAGTACTAATATAAGTGTATAGCACAGTGTTAATATTTGAACGTTGAAGGAAATCTTCTGGGTTGTGCTGTGTTTATTTTTTATTCTTACTTTCAGAAATTAAAATCAATAGACAAAAAGAAAAAAGCTAACATATGCGAGAAAGACACAGAAAACAGGGTGTAACTAAACCAATATGGCCGATTCATTTATACAGGGCATTTGCTCTGTATAAATTTTAATACAGGGCATCTGCCCTGTATAAATTTCTATACAGGGCATTTGCCCTGTATAGATTCCATGTGTCAAAAACTTCCGGTTATATTAAATGGGCAAATCACACTGTATTTTAAGTCATCAGTTAATAAATTGTATTTTAAAACAATGACTTGCCGTTGTAATTGTCTGCATACCAAAGAAATTAAAATACGCATTTCAAATTTTTAGCTTTAATGTTTTAGGTGTATTATGGACTCTAAGGGTTATAAATGACAGTAACCATTCAGCTACCGAACCTATCAAATGGCTGTGAGACTGGTGTCACATGTGGAGCAGATCATTCAAACTCTTCCAGACACCTGCTGACATTTTTTTATGGGTCTCACACTGCTAGTGTCTAGTTTTGTAGTTATGTTGTTATTTTTAATTATTCGTTCTACCTTTGTTATGCTGTCATTCAACCATGAAACTTAGGTCAAGATAATATGACAAGTGTGAGAATAGCAACTTCCCTATCTAAAAGCTGTTCAAGACAAAATGAAGTGTTACACCTCATGAGAAATGGACATAAGTGCAAAAGAGTCTGACAAGGTGACAGCTTTTTTTATTTGACCCAGTTGAACCTGTATTAGGTATCCTTCAATATTAGAAATTTTATGAATTGTATTATCAATCTTTTATTGCTCATATTATCTAGACGTGTATATACAAAGTATTCTGGAGTATATAACTACTACTATAATACACAGAAATGCCAAACAGTATAGTATTTCACCTCGAGAGACAAAGCAAAAATAATGGTAAAATAATAACATTAACTACTCTGCTTTGTATTGAAATCAGTACTTCATATCACTTTTGTCAAAGCACCGTGTCACTCAATAAAAAGGAGACTAGCACGCGACTGCTTCACAAAGACTAAAAGTAAGAGACAGTGGAGTGTTCTCGACATAGAAATGGTACAACATTCACGATTTTCATCAAGTAAACTGGCGTGAACACTTGCATTCTTTCCGCAAAATGGAACTATAAGCATTGAATGCACACTTTGCAAACTGAATTAATGTTGTTTTGTAGCAAATATGAAATTGAAAATAAAATTAGAAAGTAAGTGAGAACCAAACCGTCAATCCAAAACGAATAATCCAAGAACAATGGCAACATCGGAAAAAACATAGAAACAGAGACCCAACATAAGTATGACACAGAAAAGAAAAATGAAACACATTCACACACAAAGATGAACGACATGGACCCAATAAAAACCATGGGTGAGATTAAGGTAGTACGGGAGTTTAAAATTGCGCATCATTGTTGCGCATGTGACAAAAACTGGAATTCACTATGGGAACGTTGTCGAAACCATTTCCAATATCTTGTAATAGTTAAGTTTGATGAAATATGCCACTTTTATTGCGTAACCATTGAAGGACAGTATATTAACTATTAATTTACCAATTTTTAAAAAAATCTGTCTGATGTAACTAAAATAATTTAAAATTTTGTTAGAACTTGCTAATTTTCCCTATTATTTCAACCAAATTAGCAGATTTTTACATTTCATATTTCATTCTTATTTTATTTTTCGTATGCTCTAATAACAAAGGGTAAATCATGAAAATATCAGAAAATTCTATCTGACAAAATTTTAGACCCCCGTACCACCTTAAGTGCATCAGTAAAGTAAGCATCTCCTGCTTCTTATACAAAAAAAAACCCGGCGTTGTGAAGATGTCAAATCCATTAGAGGAAACAACAATTAATCTTTTAAAGGGATAGATATGTTGTCATCTGGGAAACAGATACCCCATAGCGGTACACAAGATGTTGATGTCGACCGTAAAACTTCTGGAGGGATGACTTCCAGATTGGGTAATATACCTTGTTTAAGTAGCCTATTTGATAGACCACCAGGGGAAGGAAATGTTTAAACAATAATGAAAAAGCAACACCGCTAAAATCAAAAAAATATGATAAGAACTGAAGGAATAACAAAAAAGAATTACATAGAAGGTCCAAAAGTTTCAAACTTACGCTAGATAGGGATATTCGAATAGCTTTGGCCTTCAAATGTGCTATTATCTATCAACCGCACTGAATAAAACGCAACAATACGAAAATCGATTTGAAGAATCTTTTCTCTAATTCTTATTCAAAATAAATACTTCCCAAATGATGTTAGATGAACTTAATAATCAACATGTTAAGACATTGATCTCACTTGCTTATTGGTTGTCTCGTGTCAGTTTCAAGAAATAGTGCAACCGGATGTTGATGAAATTAACACCTGTATCATTGTCTGGCGAATTGATTTTTACATTTTATGACTAAGATAACTCAATATATTGATAATATGACATTTTTTATCAAAAATATTACACTGATCACCCCTGTCAATGAAAGGCGCAATGATACACATAGCAACGATGATAGCAACAAAATGGCGGCATACTTGAGACTGGAGACTACGGAGATCGCCATACGTCAAATAAATTGAGTAGGAATTAGAGAAAAAATCTCTAACATTGTTTTCCGGTTAATTACGATAATTTCTCACATCTCGATAGTTAAATTTTCACATTTTAAAGTTCTCGGATAAACCTCGAACTTTAAAATGTGAAAATTTAACTATCTTGATGTGAGAAATATACGTAATAAACTGGAAACAATGTTAGAGACTATATGAACATAATCATTTGAATAGGAAATTATAAAGGAGCAGTAAATCCTAAATATTCTAAATATGTAAAGGAAATATAAACAATTTGCGAATGGGCTATAATTAATAAAACAAAGTAAATGTTGGGGAAAATACATTACAAGAAATAAAGAAGAAAAGAGGGTTTCGATAAATAAAACTGTTTCTTGGGAGAATGATTAACTACATATATAAAAGAAAGGTCTGGGGTAGAGATAGCGGAAGTAAGCAGGGTGTCTCGGGTCGCTGAGGTCTCTAGGCGTAATTTCCGTTATATCAAACGCAGTGATCAAACAGATCTGAAAAAGTGTGCTCACGTTATAACGTTTTCAGAAAAGGAAAGTATGTTCTAGAATAATTCAGCGTCGTTATGAAGTTATTCATACCTTAACGATTTATGAAATTACTTTTATCCATTAAAGATATACGATAAAGAATCGAAAAGACAAGCAGCATTCCGGGTCCTTTTGTGACTTAATGCTAATCAGCAATCGATTAAAGCGCTTCAGGGATCCGATATGACATCATCTTCTTCCCACCAGGCTAGCTAAGGTAATGGTTTCTGCTTACCGGCTGCTGTACGTTTTGCATTCTTGATGCATAAGGGACCGACCATTTAACCTGAAGGGGGGGAGGTTATGGTTTTTTTTTCTGGACAGAAACAAATTATTTATTTTTTGCACACGTATCAACAAAATATTTTTTTTCAAAATTAACATTATTTTTTTGGGCAGAAAGCCTCATTCAGAAAATTTTTTTTCATCATTTTGGTAGCCAAAATATTTTTTTCACATAAAATCAGATCCAAAATATTTTTTTAGAAAAAAA
>MJUU01052296.1:0-15583 GCA_002080025.1 Modiolus philippinarum
AAAAACGTTTTTTGAAAACCTACGGCTTTTTGCCATATCAACTACTCACCGGCGCCCATGAATTGTTTCTTTATATGCAGAATCAAAATTCACAGTTACTTCGGTATTTAGTTATTAACACCCAGCTTGAATAGGCAGTGAAGGGATATGGAGTAAATAAAAGTCTCTGCAAAAACATGATGCAACAAAAAAAAAAATGAAAAACGCTTTTACTAATGTTCTTGATCTTGAAATCACAATGCCTTCAACAATGAGCTTTGCTCATATCCATAATAAATCAAAGACAACGGCTGGCACCGGTTTAAGTGAAATTCACTGCTAATTGTCGAGGAAAGCTATACTCATGATTATCATCGTGTTCGATGAATTCGGTCTGTCAACAAATATAAAATTAACTGGTAATATGTTCTTACAATCGCTGTCATCCGTTGTCCGACAAAAAGACTAACAAAAGACAATCACAAAGTTTGAAATCTGCATATTTTGCCAGTTCCGCAACCATTTGAAAATGCAACTACGAATAAAACAAATCTGAATACTAGATTTGCAATGTTTAGTTATGACAGATTTTACCCCAGACAACATCTTATTCGCAGCCTCAAAATCTACCTAGAAATCAATTTTCGCTCAAATTGGTCACAGTTAATTTCTTTACGTATTTTGCAGCCACCTTGTAAATGGCAGATATTTTGATTTTTTTACATCTTATTGAAAATGAATAAATTTTGCAAAGCAGCCTCCCTGAGATATTGAATTATCAATTTTTAAGCTTAAAATATCCCCAATCTTGGAAATGGTGGCCATTTTGAATATTTTAAATGTGCAGCATATTTTGAGCAAAGTGTGAATCATTTCATTCAGCCATTTCAAAAAATAGCTGGGACAAAATTTATTTGAAGAATGATTAAAAAAAAAGAAATAGATGAAGCTGAGATGTAATCACCGAATTTGTTGACTGAGGTGATATCGACTATTGCTCGAAATTGTAAATCCTACAAAATCTCCGATATTAGAAAAAATTTTCGTCAAGTAAAAATAGACAAAGTAGATCAGAAAGAGGATCGAGTCGAATATGTTTGGATCAAATGAAAAACTAAAATGGATACTTTTCACTCGCCAACTGATTTCGCAAATCTTGCGTGTTGATTAATCGAACATTCAATTGTAATGGCAGTCAGCACATTGATTGATAGAATACTACATGTGAAATGGTAGAAAAATTTGATAAAGATAAAAAAGTATGAATGTTTTGTAGACTTATGATTCATTTCATGAATGATTCATTAAATTTCACTCAATATTTTATTATACTTAGCAGTTCCTAAAAACATTTTTCTTACTTGAATTCACTTTTTTCATTTCATCTTTTCATTTTTTCCGTTTATATAATGATTGGAATTATTTCCACACTAACTCATTAATAAGACGACAACAAGTTTTAAGTATATGCACAACCTATGCTTAAGGACTGACTGGATCTGCAAGGAAGTAAGAAGCACAGGTGAGTACCTTGCAAAGAGATCGATGCAATAATAGTCTAAACATACTTTCTTTCCAGAGTGCAGAATTTCCGGGTATTTAAAAAAAAACTTTTGTTTTCTTCAGTCACGGTCAGTACTCCATTATAATTAGTCAACTAGCTTATGTGGATCTACCCTACAGTAGCCACAACGAAATTTGCCGCGACTTTTCTTCGAATATCTTTTTTAGTAAATGTTAAAGGATGATATGGCATACACCAATGGAAAGCTAATTTTTGCCGCTTCATACCATGCACTACCATAATTTTACAACAAAGGGTTAAAACGTTTTACCATTCTTTGTTATTTTAACAGAAAATTTTAGTTGAAAACAGAGGGAGTATACCTGATTAACTGAACACCTGTATTTATTGTTATAATGCCCTGGGGTCTAACGATTAACCCAAACACGTGGTCGGGAGTTAATCCCAATTGCGAAGTAAAAATTAATTATGTAATTACTTGACAAAGTGTCAACAAAAACTTTTTTCCTGTAACCAAATTTATTTTGATAAAAGTAAATGGTAACTGGACATTGGTTCTGCAAATTCATTCTTAGATTTAGCAAAACATTTTTCATGTAAATTGGTAAGCAAATCAAAATTCTATTTGTTCATTGGCCATAAAAAAAACAAAAAAAAGCCCAACAAACAAGCACCCTATATGCAAATAAGTAATCCATCGGCAATGGATTTGGTGTCTTTTCATTGGTTTGTTGGTTTGCGTAAATCATTAATCAATCACTCCATCATCGAATTTCTTTAAAATTTGATTGAAATTAACATAAAGGTCTAATGATTTTTTTTTCATTTGAACTTTAATTATTTCGGTGAATATACCAAGAAAAGCGGCAAAAAATTAGAAAATGATATATATATATATGTTTTATTATGGTCTTATTTGAAAAAAAAATAGCTAGCGAGATTTAAGCTGCGGCAAATTTCGTTGTGCGTACTTTAGTGCATTTCATCCAAAAGGAAAGAATAACACCCCATGTTACAATTAAAGAACCTTAGTGAGCAAGCTCACATACCCCACGCCCCCACATATCAGAAAATTCTGCATTATTTAACTTACCCTATATGCAATATTATGCATAAAGACGACAAAGTTCATCAATGTGTAATTTTTGTCAAAAATGATCAAAAATCAAAAATCAAAGTAGCATGCACATCTTTGATATATGCACAATCAACCTGCAAAATAAAAACTTCCTAACTTAAAAACCGTAGGAGGAGTTATTCGAAAAAAAAAGATGTACCCCTTAGTGATGACGGACGGACGGACCAGTCAAAAACTATATACCCTCCGTATCTTTTTTTCGTGGGATATAATAATACGTTTGCATCAATTAAACATTGAAAGGATGAGACAAAGTCTCTACAAAAACGTAGTAATTTCATGCATAGAGAAACGCTTTTATGTACAATATATGTACATTGTCGGAAAATATAAAATTTTTTTGACGAGCTTTAGAAACAGGTAGAAATGCGAGGTTTACCGAGCATTTCTCGCCTGTTTCGCAGCGAGTTCAAATAAATTTTATATTTCCGACAATGTACGTATATTGTTTTTAACCTGCAATCATTCAAACCCTATTTAAAAATACATTTTCTTTGTGAAGCGGACTCAGGAAGAAAGTAAACAACTTCGGCCATTTTGGTATAATCCCTGACGTCATAAGAGAATTTACACTGTGACGTCTAAGTATTTGCGGTTTTCAAACCAGTCGCCTGTTTTTTCTTCCTTCAAAATCGCGGACCAGTTACCAGTCTACCCTACGAATACGAAAAAAAAAATATTCGTAGGGTCGTATTCGTCTAGTAAAAACCACCATTGCAGGATAAACTGTTGTTCCTAACAACAGGCCTTCAACAATGAGTTTTGCTCGTACCTCAAAGTATGTCCAAGACGGCACCTAACACCGGTTTGAGCGAAATTTATTTATAGATGTCGAACAACGCAGCATCAATGTATCTTTATTTTTGATCATGGATGCGGGATAATCAACAATATAAAAATAAATTGCAAAGTGTTTTTATATTTGCTGTAATCTGTTTCCCGAGACCATTTATTTGGGTATACACGGTTATTATGATATGAGTAAGTACCCTTATGGCTTTATAGATGGTGCAACCAGGAATGCGAAATATTGTAATACTTGGGATTTTTTGTTACTCAACATATCACAGCACGTAAAGAGAAAAAAATGTACATACCTATTTTACCTACGAAAGCACACGATATAGTCAAAGATGCAATACACAGCGCAGTCCTTGACATTATCACTGCAAAATTATACTTAGAGGCATAAAAATGTAACACAAAATAAGTCTGCCAAGGATGAAAGGCTTTACAAGTAAGTTGTAAGTATTCAAAAAAGTTTGCGGGTCATGCTCTTCGACAACAGTATATATTTCACTGCAGACACACAATAATGTTGCTAATTGCACACACATTTAAAATATCACCCCTGTAATTAAAAAGTGATATTCTTTAGTTTTAAATACATGCAATTAAGTGTAATTTTGAGAGAACATTGAATAAAAAAACAATATACAAGATAAATATCTTTGCTGGTTTGTATGGAAGTCTATATTTGTCATAGAGATAAATTTGAATGGTTTAAACTACTTTGAAATGCATTGATTTGTATATTTATTACAACGTATCTGTTTATTTATTTCATTTTTGTGTACAATATATATAGCTTTATACATGATTTTATCAATTCATTGTCATGCAGTCATAAACAAAATCCTAGTAACGCCGTGTACAACCGTTACCGCGAGGGAGTAGCTCTACGAGATGTTCGCAGGAGGGAGTAGAATTTCCTGGCAATTTTTCATAACATCAGTGAAGTAAGCTTCACAAAAAGTCAAGTTTTTAAAGAGCACATTTCCTTATAAATTATGTATGCAACGGAACCTCTCAGTTATTATGCTTGTTGGTTGTGTTATTAGAAATCCAGCAGATGAACATCTCGGACTTTTAGAGGCGATTGATGCGAAAATGTGTTTTGTGACCTTGCACAGCAAAGAAAACCACAAAAAAGTCATGGTTACGGGTGTACATCGATAGATTGACATCAAAAGGATCCCTTTAAATCTTCATATTTATCTTCAGAGGTCACGAAAAAATTATTTAATGACATATGACATATGACATTCGTGTAAAAGGTACCACCAGAGGGAGCAAATCAAAATTTCAGAGCAGCAAGAGGGAATCGAATTAATTGTATACATTTTGTACATACAGTTCATATTCTCACTGACAACCCACTATCAAATGTCATTGAATAACAGAATACCAAAATAACAGTGAAAAATAACTAAATACCGAAGTTAATTTAATTTCTGCATATGCGCATTTCGACAACTTATGTCTCTTCAGTGCAGATAAAATCTAATCATTTGGAAGACAATAAACTCAAACATGTGTAAAAACTGATAGAGAACAAAATAACCAATATAATCTAAGTGTAAAGTCGAAACTAGCTAAGGACAGCTTTGCATGAGGGAGATACTCCTTAGTTTTCAACAAAATTTACTAAAATTTAGATATTGTAATTTTTCAAATAGAATCGGTTTTCGGGTCAGCACCGAAGTACTGAGATATAGCAAACGAAAGCCAGCACCGAAGTACTGAGATATAGCAATAAACAATCTTCGCTTTATTGCATGGTTTTCTTCATGATATCTAACCAATAAGGATACTTGACAACTACCACATCTGCCTCATTCCTTGACCTTTATCGTGAAATGGACAACAGAGGTAGACTTCAAATAGACTGTATGACAAACGCGATGACGTAGCTTTTCCAATAGTCAACTTCGCTTTCCTTTTTAGCAACATTCCAACAGCGCCCGCATACGAAATTTATATCTCCCAAATCAATACGACTGTTTCTGAAGCAAAAGATTAGTCTACCGTTGCATCTGATCTCATTAGGGTTCGTGTTGTTCATCTGCATGTCCTATATTATTTTCATTTTCTGTTTAATGCTTTACTGTCTGTTTACTTTTTATCTTGGTAAAGTAAGTGAGAACCGAACCGTCAATCCAAAAGCGAACAATCCAAGGACAATGGCAACACCAGAAACAAAAAGGGGGAAAAAGAGACACAACATGGGTACGGCACAGAAAAGAAAAATGACGACACACACACACACACAAAGATGAACAACACGGACCGAATAAAAAACCATAGGTGTGATCAGGTGCACCGGTAGAGTTAGCATCTTCTGCTTCTTATAAGACACCCGCCGTGTTGAACATGTCAAATCCGGTAGTAAAGTCAAATCCGGTAGAGGAAACAACAATTAAGCTTTAAAGGGAAAGATCTGTTGTCATGTGGGAAACAGATATCCCATAGCGGTCCACATGATGGTGATGTCGACCGTAAAACTTCTGGAGGGATGACTTCAAGTTTTGGGTAACATACCCTTGTTGAAGTAGCCTATTTGTGAGCAACCGGGCTCTATCAAGGAAGTCACTGTATCGAACACGGGCTCTTGAATAGCGAATGAGCTGGGAGATGTAAACTCCATATGCCGGCGCTGTTGGGATGATGCTACAAAGAAAAGGGAAATTTACTATTGGAAAGGTGAAGTCATCGCGTTTGTCGTACAGCTTAGCTTGAAGTCTCCCTCTGTTGTCAATTTCAAGGTGTAGGTCAAGGAACGAGGCTGATGTAGAAGTGTCTGTGGTATCCTTAATTTCGAGCTCTTTTGGATAGATCAAATGAAGAAAATCACCAAAGCGAGGGTTGTTTAGCAACAAAATATCATCTATATAACGGAAGCTAAAATAGAAGGATTGTGCCAGTTTTTAATCTTTATTTTGAAGAAGCCCTTCGATGAATTCTGCTTCAAAAGAGTGAAGAAACAGATCGGCTAGGAGAGGCGCACAGTTTGTGCCCATAGGAATTCTGATAGTCTGTTGAAAAACAAGTCCTCCAAACTGGACAAATACATTGTCGATCAGAAACTCTAACATTTTAATCACTTCTTCCTCTGTATATTTTTTCTCCGATTCGGAGTCATTTTTCACAAAGTAGGCTTGTTCTCTACCTACAGCAATGTACTTATATCTTTGTTCACCGTTCTTACGTGAGAAACATCTATGAATCAAACCTTTCAGCCGAGATTTTAGTTGTTCGTGAGGAATAGTAGTGTAAAGTGTGGAGAAGTCGAAAGTTTTAATGCTGTTACAGTGTGATAATGATCTAAGTTCGATGTTGCCATTGTATTTGGATTGTTCTTTTTTGACTGACGGTTCGGTTCTCATTTACTTTATTACCTATAATTTCTATTATCCATTTTTATAGTAGTCTCGATTTATATATGAAGAAAATTTTTATTTTTTAACTCTTCTGACTTCTGCTCCACCATCTTCAACAAACTATGCTTATTAGTAGAGTGGCGGAGACCAGAATTTTTCAGATTTAAATGACCCACATACCCTAATCGATATCTATACCTTGTTGAAAAAAATAGGTTATGTACATTTCAAAAATGTTTGTCGGAAAAATCAAATGTGGTAGAAAGAGGGAGAAGATAGGGGTCAAAGGTCAATCAGTAAAAAGGGGAAAACTGGATAATATTCTGATTTTCAGCATTTTCAGGCATAAAAATTGATGAAATAGAAAATCATTTTATTACCTAGCAAATATAGATATTAATAGATATTTTTGTCAGAATTTGTGACGTCACTGATGACATAAATTGACGTTTATTTGATGCTCACACTAAAGAGCTGTGTTTTAAGCTTAAACATCTCAATAAATAGTTTTATTCCAGATTGTGAAATTCAAAATGAGTTCGATTTTATCTTAATAAATAAAATGAGTTCAATTTTATCTAAATAGATAGAAACAATTTTTAGTAAGCGGTAAAGTTGGTAAATCAACCTGTGTTAGCACGTATGGCAGGTAGCCAGGCATGGTGTAAGTCAGATATTTAGACAACACGTAAGTATATGAATTATTTTTTAAAAATCTAAATACAACTGTGTTTTATTTATTTCTTGCAACTTACTCTATTCCTTAATCTTCTTTTTTTATCTAATTTAAAAACATTTAAAGCAGAAAATCCCCCCCTTTTTCCAAAAACTACAAAGGATGGACAGGTTGATTTGCAACAAAAATCGACGGATGTACACTGATGTTGATCGCACTCAAACAATATTTCGCTAAAAAGGGAATAAGCAAGAACATGTTTAATTTAGGGAGAGTGACTCCCTTATCTCAATATTGTCTTGTATAAGAATTTATTAGTTTTCTATAGAGACATTCATTTTCTGATCGTCATTATTATATTTGTTGCAGGGATGTTTATTAGTTTTATCAAATCAGCGTGCCCTTCTGCAAAACACTATCCTTAGTTGGTTATGGGGTTACAAGTGGGTTATATGTTCTTTATATCATCTTTTTCATATGATGCACTGATTAGGGATATTAACTGTAGAAATTGGTTTTTAGTAGTTTGATTAAGCTCGAATCCGTACATCATCTAGAACCTTTGTTCATTGCACACATGATTTTGCTGAAACTCGTAAATCGGACATACAAGAAGTCACAATTTTCTAGTTGTTTTGCCCCTAATTTGATTTTTGTATGGCCTTTGCATTTCGACTCTTGAAAATTCTTTTTAGTAATTTTGTTATAACCCTCATTTGCTATTTATCTTGAACAGTTTTGATTTTGTCGTCTGATGCAGATTTGAAAACCACAGTCATATGCAATAAAATAAGGTTTTTAAAAATTATACCATATTTGCTTCCTGTATATTGACATTACATATGATGTAAACACTCCCCAAAAAAGAAACTCAAAACAAAAAAACAAAACAAACACCCCAAAATCAAACGAACAAAAAATACAAACATAACAAAACGAAAAAAAAAGAAAGCAATATCATCCCCCCTAAAAAAAACTCAAAAACAAAAACAAAGTAAAACAAAAAAAACGAAATAAATACCCCCCTAAAAAAAGAAAATAAGACTGCAAAATAATAAACACAAAAAAGAAGGAGAAAATGAGAAATAAAATAGACACGAAACAAAATTAAATCAACGTAATAAAATAATAACAATGATAAATAATAATATAAAATATTTGTCAACGTCCGATGTAAAAACGACCTTAGTTTCCTTACACATCTGTTAGATTGCACTCAATATATACTTATTTAGACTGAAAACTTTTTCAATTTTACGAACTATTAACAATACTAATCACACGCACCTTTTACTTATACTTATCAAACACACCCTTTCATTAAATTGTAAATTTTCCCCCAAAATTACGTACGATTTACCTTGAATACATTGTGTATCGATAAATTTAAACTTAAAGCAGCAAAAGCTAACAATGGGTATGTTTAAAAACTCAACTGAATGAATTTAATCGGTTTTAATGTAAAAATAGACTGATTGACAGACTGACTACGAAATAATGACGGAATGCATTTCCTAATTTTGCACAATTAAAATGCATTCAAAATATAGCTGGCTAATGTTTTGAGAAAAAATTACCATCGAACTTGTTAAATAGGGCTTACAGTTTATCTTAAAACAAAAACTGCATATTGTATTTATTTATTTTGTGTTAAATAAGAGAAAAACGCTGATTTTTGGATTGATTTTATGGGTATTTTTCAATCCTCAATTAAAATAGAATGGAAATTCGAAGAATGATCTATAGCGTGAAAAATGTTTGAGCAATTATCTCTCTTTCAATTAATAATCCCATTTGTAGCTAAGTTTTCGTTTATTAGGTAACCAGCTCAAAATAGGAGTTTGGGTGTTGACAATTCGTTTAGGTTCCTGTCATTCAATTGCAATTATCACATTGTTTCTACCACATTTCATTTTTACGACAGACATATTTTAAAAATATAATAATCAAGCTATCCAAAACGACTGAGAAATCGAATAGGATATTTGGGTCATTTAAACTTTTTAAATAAGCGACTTTTGGTTAATTTGCCGCTCTGCTATATAGGATTATAACTTTATTCATATTAAATTGGTTCCGATCAACATGCCATACTTTTTTATTGCTCAAAAATGGTTAGATTTATCTAAATTAACATGTTTAATGAATTGCTTCAAGTCGGTTTTTGATAGTTTTCACTGAGTTTGTAAGCGCATTCCGGTAATGGCAATAAAAAGAAAGATGTAGAATATATTGAATTGACTTGATCTGTTGTTATATATCTGTTGTTCACTAACTTTATAAAATGTTGTTTCAATTATTCCGGGCATTCATTATAAAAAATCTTGCGTGTGTGTCTAAATCGTAATTGTTTTACTCAATATTTAAAAAAGGCCACACTAGATCTACGACACATTCTTTTAATATAACGCACTCTTTTATTTTGAGCAACTTGTAGTGAATTTTTCAATTTTTGTGAAACACCGACAGGATCAAGAATAATCGAAATGACATTGGATGAGATTCACTGACAAAGTTTTACTAGTGTCTTTGGACAAGAAATTCGCCTTTCTGTATATTATTGATCATTATTGAATTTACTTTTTTAATTAGAGAATTCAATGTGCTCTCTCCAGATAAAATTTGATCGATTTCTAGGCCAAGATATTTTATTTTCGGTTGAGATTTAATGATGTGATTTGTTGCATTTTACTTCTAATTTTTAACTTTTTGAGTTTTCGTTTCGGACAAATTTAATACATTAGTTTTCCAAGATGAAAAGAAAGTTTGTTATTGACGAGCCAATTGCTACAGATTCAAACTCCTTCATTAGCTTGTTAGATATAATGTCTAGGTTCTTATGGAAAAAAAATATAGTACTGTCGTCAGCGTAAATGAAAAGTTTGCAGTCGGAATTTATACCGATTGATATATCATTTACATAGCATAGGAAGAGCAAAGGGCCAAAATGCTTCCTTCGTGAAGCCCACAGGTAATGTTGAGGTTTTCTGACTCGACTCCATTTACATTTACATGATTTTTTGTTCTGTTAAATTAGATTCGAATCATTTTGTATCATAAATTCCTCTTGCGTTTAGTCGAAGGCTTTTTTGAAAATCTATCATGACCATTCCGGTAAATAAACATTTTGATGTTTGCGATTTTATATGGTCTAATATATAGATGAGACACGTATCGGTTGAGTACGAAGATCTAAAACCAGATTAAAATCGATACAGCAACTCATTTTTAATAAGATGTTTCTCCAGCTGCATAATAACGAATTTTTCAAGAATTTTAGAAATAATGCAAAGAATGCTTTTTGGGCGATGATCTCATAATTCTTTCTACTGGTTTTTTTATATAAAGGTTTAAAAGGTTTAACTTATCGGCTAATAAAGAGAAAAAAGGGTAATTACCAACATGGCACGATTGAATAAATATTAGAGATGTTTATAACAGAAAACTAAATACCGAAGTTACTGTGAATTTACTTCCTGCATATGCGCATTTCGACAAATTATTGACTTGATCTGTTGTTATATATCTGTTGTTCATTGCTGTTCATCTGTTGTTCAGATTGTGTTTTCTGTTGAAACTCTTTGACTTGATTTCGTGTTTGCTGTCCAGCTGCGTGTAGTATGAAGATACACACATGGCTTGAATCTAGTGCCATATGTGCTGCCATGTGTGAATCAGCACGCTGCCCAGTTGCTGGACCGCGTCCACAAAAACGGAACACGAATATGTATGTACACATTGCTGATTTGCCATATTATAGATAACCATCTACAGGATTAAATTATAAAGGATACTTTTTTTCTGTCTAGTTTTACATTATGTTATTGAATCTATTATATTTGCCTGCCTCTTGTTACAGTGTATATTGTCAAAAGTCTTGAAGTCTATGTCAAATTACAAACGCAATGATAAGTTCAGCAATGATGCGTCTAACCTAAAATACAGTGTGTTTTGAGTGCAACATAATTCTTATTCATATCTCAATATTAAAATATTTATATATATTGTGTATAGTCTTCTGAGACAGTATCTATTTAACAGGGAACATTTCAGTAAGTGCTTTATTTCTTTCTTTTTTTAATCTTATTATTGTTAGACCCCTTCGTGATATTTTCCTTTTGAATGTCTAGAAGTGAATATGAGAAATTATTTTTCCCGTTTTGAACAAATTTATGATCACTTTCTACCTTCTATGTATTTTTTCATTGTTACACCTTACTTAATCTATTTTTGCTTATTTACCTGTAACTATGTTTTGTTTGAATTTCATTATTTATTTTTTATTTTATGTGTGTGTGAATGCAATGATTTGTGTGGCTTGATAGGGCTGAGACATGTCTATGACTGCTCTGCGGTGCCTCTGTGCTTATCGCCAATTGGGTAATAGTACGGAGTCATACAGGGCAACCATAGGCTTGTTTCATGTCCGTACGTGTAGATTTTACAATTTTTTTTTCATTCCAGCTGACAGTTTTAAAATATTTTATTGATAAACTTAGGTTGTTCTTGTTTAACAGTAGCTCTGTTTATCCTTCAGAGTATCAATTTGTATCAGAGTATCTCCCTCATGCAAAAGCTCTGTCCTAAGCTGATTTTGGCCTTCTATTTAGATCATATTTGGTAATTTGTTCTCTATCAGTTTTAAAAAAAAATTAGACTTTATGGTCTTCCAAACTTTTCGATTTTATCTGCACTGAAATATTGCAAAGTTGACTTTAAGCAACAATCAATCAATCAATCAATCAATCAATTGTATTTACTCAGATGTATACGAATTGCCCGATTTTATTAGTGATCATAACGCTGCTGTTTCAGTAATTGAAGCAAAAAATCGACCGCCAAATCTTTTACACGTGAAATTTGGCAATACGATCAGATCGATACAAATCTATTTAATCGGAAGTTAAATGAAAACAATTGGACTGAAAAGTTTGAACATATCAATGATGTTGATATTATGTGTGATGAATTTACTAAACTATTTCTTGAAATTTCAAGGGAATGTATTCCATCTAAAACAATTTTAGTCAGGGATAATGATAAACCTTGGTTTAACAACTCACTTAGAAAGGAAATGTGAATGGGATCGACTAAGAAAAAAAGTACTGAAAAACAATACAGAAAATAATAAAACCAAATATAAAAAACAAAACAAAATAAAGTTAATAACATGAAGAAATTCGCAAAAGAAGATTTTGAAAATGATTTAGACAATTTTTACTCAATAATTCCTCTAATTCTAAATTTTACTGGAAGATAATGCGCATGTCAATTAAATCTAACAAGGGAAATAACACTATACCACCACTCCGCAATATAATTCAGGATCAAAACCTTGAGGACATTGTTTATGATGATTCAGATAAATGTGAATTGTTAAATAGATATTTCAGTTTTATTTCAAATAACAAAATACCGAGGTTACTGTGAATTTAGATTCTGCATATGCGCATTTCGACAACTTATGTCTCATCAGTGCAGATTAAATCAAAACACTTGGAAATCCATGAATCAAAATATGTGTAAACGCTGATAGAGAACAAATTACCAACAGGATCTAAATAGGAAAGCCAAAATCAGCTAAGGACAGAGCTATGCAAGAGGGTGATACTCCTTAGGTTTGAACAAAATTTTCTTAAATTTAGATATTGCAAATTTTCAAATATAATCGGTTTTCGGGCCAGTACAATTAGATGAAGAAAATGTACTTCTGCCTGAATTTGATTCTAAGACGGAAAATTTCATTACCGACATTTCTGTGACAGAAAGTGAAATTATTCATGTAATACAAATGTTAGACCCCAACAAAGCAACGGGACCTGATAAAATAAGCCATAAAATGCTCAAAATTTCTCCAAAACTAGTAGCAAAACCTCTTCAAATAATTTCTAATAAATCTCTTCAGCAAAATAAATACCCACCCACTTGGAAGTTGGCGAACGTTATTGCTATTTTTAAGAAGGGTGATGCTTCCCTTCCCTCGAATTATCGTCCCATTTCTCTTATAAGTTGTGTAGGAAAAGTAATGGAAAGAGTTATTTACCAGCATATTTATAACCACCTTATTAATAATTACTTAATATATAAATATTAATCGGGATTTTTAAAACAACATTCTACTATTCATCAGTTACTTGAACTTTATAATTCAATATTGAACTCTTTGTAAAAAGAAGGAAATGAGCTGTTTTAGTTTTCTGTGATTTTTCAATTTTAAAGCTTTTGACAAAGTTTGGCACAAAGGTTTACTGCATAGATTGAACGCGTATGGGATAAGGGGTAATATATTAAACTGGTTTCAAAATTAAGTGCATAAAAGAAAACAAAGAGTGTAAAATCGAAAATCTGCTTCAGATTTGAGAACTGTCAAAGCTGGGGTACCACAAGTTCTGTATTAGATCCTCTGTTGTTTTTGATTGATATGAATAGCTTCTTTCAGATTGTTTGCAGATGATACATCCTTGGGATACTCTAGTGCAAATATTGATGAAATTAAACCATGACTTAAATAGACTAAATGACTGGTCACAAAAATGGCTGATGACTTTCAATCCTGAAAAAACGGAAATCATGATTTTCTCTAACAATTGTGTTGCAGATAATTTAAATTTTGTTTTTAGCAATAAAATGATTCCAATAACGTCTAGCCATAAGCACCTAGGTGTGACCTTTCCAAATGATGGCAAGTGGAATGAACATATTGAGATTTTGATTAAAAATATCTCAAAACATTTAGGCGTTTTGCGGAAATTTAAATTTAGCTTAAGCAGAAACAACTTAGAAAAAATGTACCTTGTCTATATACACCCACTTTTTGAATATGCGTGTGAAATTTGGGACAACTGTAGAATATCTTATTCTAAAAAAAATTCAACTTGAAGCTGGAAGAATTATCACGGGATTACCTATCTTTACAAAATCTGAAAATATATATGCTGAAACTGGAAGGAAAACCTTATCAAAAAGGAGATATAGAAGAAAGCTCCAACTTTTTTTACAATATCAAAAATGGAAATGCACCTAAATATTTAAATGTCCACCAAGTATTCAAAGTACTACTTCCTATCCATTACTCAATGGTGAAGATTTGATAATTCCATTTTGTCGGCTCTCTTTAACTTCTTCGTCGTTTTTTTCATCTACTGTTAAAGAATGGAACAAACTTGAGTTAACAGTTCGTAATATTGACTCAATATCTAAGTTTAAAAAGTCAATTCGAAATAAATCGAAAGAAAATTGTTTGGTGCCTAAACATTATTATTATGGCAAAAGAAAATTTAATATCACACTCAAATTCGCAGGGCAGCATCATTCTTAAACTACGACCTTTTTAGAGTAAATATAGTATAAAGTCCATATTGTTTTTGTGGAGCTCAAATAGAAGATGCTTATCACTATTTTTCGTTTGTAAACAGTATCCCCATATACGTGAAAGGCTTTTCGAAAATATCAGGGAAATTACTCTCGTTGTTAACTTGAAAATATTGACTGAAGGGGACTCCAGATTTAATTTTGATAGTAACTGCGCAATCTTTTTACATGTATACAGTTTTATCAAACACTCGAAAAGATTTGTTTTGTCTTAATTTCTTTATTACAGCACCACCATTCAGCTTTGCATTTCACACTCACTCTTGTTTGCTTTTTCTTTTATGTTTATAAGCATATTTATTTATAATATATAATCTTGTCGCATGCTCTGTATACTATATAATTTTGTAATGTTTAATGTAGATAGGAGAAGACCACCTAAGTTGGAATAACTTGTGTCTGATCCTTTTTTATTTCATTGAATAAATAAAATAGTTATAAACTAAATCGGCTAATTTGAGTTCGCTTGACACTCTACCTGTTGATATAGAAAGGTTTACTAAGTATGTTGTCGGCTTTGCCAATTCTTTTGCATCATCTTTAATAAATCTTGCTTGAATATTAACTATTCCGGTGCGCTTGTGAGAGTGGGGATTAGTTCGCTAAACACATTTATTCCTCGCTGACGGCTTTTGAAGTAAGCTGGATATGGTTTGTGACGACTTTATGATAATGACATCGAATATTTTGGAAGCCGTTTAAATATATCGTCGAGAAAAGATGCCACGGTAGTT
>MJUU01052297.1:502-22687 GCA_002080025.1 Modiolus philippinarum
AAGACCATTAATTGAAATGTCATGCAGACTTGGGGCAGTATAGTGCCTATGTCCGTGTCAAAGATCTTTTCAACACAAACAACTAGTTAGAACCAAACTTTTTCACAATGTATCATAGATGGTTACCTTCAAACCAGGTGTCCTTCAGGTCTCAAGATGGACACAATTGGGGACCAAAACTTAGCTTTGGACCGGTTTCAAAAATAATCTCTTCTAAAACCATTCATGCCAGTTTGAGATGAACTTTACAACTATTTCAATTTTAAATTGTGTCCTGCAGAAGTGCAGATCCGTTCATTATTCATAATGGCGCCCAGTACGGAAACTTATTTAACATTGGATCCTTCAACATAAACGTTTCTTAACATAGTCTGAAAATGAGACTCTTTAACATTAACATATAGATGTTGTATTTACTGATTTATTCGTACATGGTCCAGGTGAATGATGCAGGCTCTTTATAGCCTCTGGTTATTTGTGCCGCCTGTTGTAAGCATAGTCGACACAGTGGGATACTATATCCGTCATCTTACGTAGTATTCCTGCATCGTCTGTCTTTTTTTTAAACTATAAATCAGATTCCAACCAAACTTTCAGTATATTTGGTGATCAGATCTGGCTATGCACATAACACTTAATTTTTGTTTTTACAGATTTTAGAGGTTCGCCAAGCCACCATAGCTCATTTGTTTATTCAGTTTGTTAATCTGAATAAGTCCTTCAAAACTATAATTGATATTCTAAACAAATTTGCAGGATATATGTTTTTCTTCCATCTAAGGACTTTTGTAATCAAGTTTAGTATTAATTGGATTAGTGGTTTCAGGGACCTAATTCTTTTACTCGAATCCAATGCAAACCATATTCCCGATGGTGACCATTTTAAATGAAGAACGAATCTGCTGGAAACCTTCCTGGTAGGGACCAACTAAAAACCAGTATGACTAAGTTTGGTTCTAATCGAACTACTAGTTTCCGAGAAGATGCTGAAAGTTGTTTTCAATATTGTCATATGTTAAATTTATGTTACTGCTGGCAGCAATATTTGATGAGTCTGGATTAAAATACCACTTTATTCTAATTGGACATGTTAAATAAAATAATTTGGGCAAGGGTTCCCTGATAATCTACGCAATAAATACTGCTCAAATTGAAACATTACAAGGCCCCTATCAAAAAATATTTTGGCAGGTGTCCTCCTTATAAAATAGTGTTTACATATTGCAAAAAAAAAACACACACACATAAAATTTAGCAGAATACTGGTTTTTTTCTCTAAAATTTCAGTTTTCTTGTCTGGTTTTTATGGCAACTGAAATCTTCACCATCCATTACAAGGCATATCAGACTACTATTAAAAAAAGATTTTGACAGGAGTTCCACTTATAATCTTGGAGATATTAAAAAATTGAGTCCTCTACTGAAAAAAAATGGCAGGGTTCCCCTAATAATTTATTTTATACATATTGCTGAAATGGTAAAAAAAAAATGGTATATGTTTAGATTAAGTTTATTACCTCTCTTACTTTTATTATCTCCCCTTTCTTACTTTTATTATCTCCCCTTTTAAATTATTATTTTCATTATATCTTATTTTCAAATTAAAGACAACCCCGAAAAGTGTTTTGATGTATATAATTAAAACCATTTAATGTATAGAACAAGCTTCAGTATTAAAAATAATATTTCTGTATGAACAATAAAATTTTAGCAACTATCTTTGATATCAAATCGTACCAAACATGTGATTTTAGGCTTGAATGTCTATTTACATTTAATCATAGGGTGTTTCCTGGTTTTGGCCATCTAAGGACCATTGTGACCAAGTTTGGTTCTAATTGGACCAGTAGTTTCTTAAATCGAGATCTTTGAATGAGTTTTCCATACAGCCTAATTTTAAAATGTTCCCCGTTGGTAGCCATCTTGGATGAGGTACGAACATGCCGGATACATCCAAGAACTATAATTACCAAGTTTGGGCCCAATTAGCCCGTTGGTTTCAGAGGAGAAGATCTTTGAATGAAAAATTTACGACGGAGGGACGACTGACGCTGGACGCCAAGTGAAGGAAAAAGCTCACCCTGGAATAGACACCCATTCATGAAATGTTGGTCAAAGATTCATTATTTTTATCAGAAACCTAATGACTGTCGGAAAGACGCATCTATTGACGAAAATTAATTCATTTATCTGTTCTAGTATCTCAGATCTGCACTTTAACAAAAGCTTAAATCTAAGTCACTCATGCATGAAAAGTAAGTCAATGTAAGCTCATCTGTGGACAAAATCTCATTTACATATTACTTGTGACTCAAAAGATATATAAGAACGTTTATTTTGTAATTGACGGATGAATGGGCATTAGGCAAGTACAAGTCTACAAAGAAAAATACTAAGAACTTGCAATTTATATCTCGTTCATTTATTTATATACACATTCATTTTCATTTATTACTTCTGAAGAAGTGAGTGAATATATATAGTTTACATAGTGTTTTGACTATTTATATAAATTTTAAAGCGTTGAAAAATGACCCGCTTCCATATGGGCGGCCAAACGGGCAAAAAACTGCAAATTAGATAAAACCGTTACATTTAAAGAATTAAAATTGAACATTTAAAAGACAAATTTGTAACACAAGAAACAAAAAAGTATTATCAAAAAGACAAAAACGTCCTACAAAAGACGAAATTGTAATGAAATACAAATGTGTAAAATAAAAGACAGTTTGTCAGGAAAGACAGTTTGTCAGAAAAGACAGATGGCGCTTCGATTGAATAGATAACAGAGCAAGCCATGTTGAAGGTTATAGGTCAAGAGGTTAGATTGACCGCTGCGGATGTAAACCTGATTATTTTTATTTATATTTATTTACGATCCATCAGATCATTAAAGATCAGTGAGTACGTTTTTTCTTATCACAGAAGATATCATCGGTATTTTAGAAGGGGGAGAAGGGGTCTCATCCCGTTCCCTGCTGTTAAATTTAAGATCGAAATATCGGGTATAATTTATGGAAAAAAATCCCGGTAATTTGTTTTCCTTTTCTTTTTCTTTTTTTACATTTAAAGTTTAAAATAACAAAATACCGAAGTTACTGTTAATTCATTTTCTGCATATACGCATTAAAAGTGGATAATTCAATAATTCATAAAAGTGGATAATTCAAAGGTATAAGGTATGTAAATTAATGAACCCTTCAATTCTGTTCACATATAATCAATTTTGATGAAGTTTGTGTTTATATCTATTCAAGAAAACAAATGCCAACACCGTCAAATTTCACCATAAAACATGCCCTTGACTTGTTCATCCCGATTTAAGGCCTTAAATTTCACGGATTTCGATTGGTTAAAAATTGGTTATTCCGGCTTCCCGAAAATTGTTTGCCATATGGGCAGTTTGATCAGGGGTTCCATCCCCACTTTAGTTGAATTGCATGGGAATATATATCTATATTTTTCAATTTAATGGCCGGATCCTCAGTTCCCCCTTCTCGATCCTCCCTTTCATCACTTATAGACCATATGATTAATTTTCTTTTGAGTAACTTCTCTTTTTGTCTTTTTTTTAGTTTTGTTTTTCTATTAATGTTTTAAAATGTTAAATTCGTGCTATTGAGACGTAATTAAATGTATTGGAGAATACGTTTAAAAATGGCAGCCAATCGAAATCGTGGATTTGAGTTGAAAGCAAAAGCGACATCTGTCTTTTTTGACAAACTGTCTTTTCTGACAAACTGTCTTTTATTTTACTGTTTTGTCCTTTGTAGAACGTTTTTGTCTTTTTCATTGCGATTTTGATTCTTTTGTTACAATCTATCTTTTATTTTTACATTTTCATCTTCTTAAATTAGATATTTTTATATTTTATGCATTTCTGTCTTTTTCGTGTTTTCTTTGTATTTTTTGCCCGTTTGGCCGCCCATACTTCCAGGTCCGTATTTTATGATAAAGGTCAGAATTCAACGGAATTGGTCAAAATTCAATGGCTTTTGGGTCAATTTTCAACGTTGAAAAACGACCAATAGGTCAATTTTCAACGGGGTCAAAATTCAACCTTATACCGGCCCAAAAATCAATCATTTAAAAAATTGTAATCTGAAATGTTTGAATCCTAAACTAAGGAGCATCATCTTTGTGCCAAGTTATGTCCTCAGCTATACAAATACACATCTTAGCATGTTAAGGACGCTGTTTACAAATTCGATTACTTGATGCAATTTAAATTTGTGGTGTCTTCAGAAAAGATTTGAAATATTTAGTTGTCATTATTTTCGATTGGTTCTTGCTAGTATGATTTGTCTGCACAAATTATTTAAATGATTATATGTCAGTTCCATAGATTCATGTTCTGGTATGTGCTAAGAGGACATGTTATTTAACATTCAAACAATGTGTTAATGATACAAACTGTAATTGATGTCAATGCCATCATTGTTATGCTGTTGAAAAGTTTGAAAAGCCATCAGAATTAAAAGTGCAATATTCAGTATTTGCACGAAACAATCCCCAGTTAATTGAGGAAAGCAATTATTGTTGTTATTCATAATGAATTGTAAGTGTCCATGCCAATTTTTTATAATATTTTTACCCACAAGTTAGTAAAAATGCCCTTGATTGCTACAAATCCTATGTATGCGGCATTCTCAGCATACAAAAACAATTATTTGCTCTGTAGCAATTGCCATCAGTTTCCTTGAAATATGAATTAAATGCAGCAAATTGCAACAAGAAACTTGTTTAGCTCGTATGGACCATGGCATCGACAACCCTAGTAACACAAATGTTAAAACGCAAAGGCTCAGATTCTAGTATCATAATAAATGTTGATGTATTGTGGCCTAATGTTAGACTATGTTCCCAGTTTGATTATATATCTCATAACGTATGTTCCAAATTGTAACGGCCAACCAAAAGCAATTCTTACCAAGTTTGGTTCTAATTGTTCAGGTTGTGTCAGAGATCTTTGATTGTTTTTCCCTTAGAATTCGATGTAAAATGTTCAGTCAGTGGCCATCTTGGATGAGGCACTGACTTGCCCGACACGTCTTTAAATCAACCACCAAAGGACTATACCAGTATTGTGGTCAATTTGTTTTCAAATGACAAAGTAGTTTCAGTGATCTTTGAATGTGTTTTCTAGTATGGTCGAATGTTAAAATAAGTTACCTTTTTTTCAGCCATCTTGGATGAGGTATGGACTTTCTGCATACATTTTAAAGGGAGCATGGAAGGACAATTGAGACTATGTTTGGTTGCAAATGACCTTGTGGCTTCAGAGGAGAAGATCTGTGGGTGCTTTCGATAGGATCAAATTTTAAACTACGGTCCCCGCTGGCGGCATCATCGATCTGATACGGACTTGCCGGACACGTTTTAAAATGGAGCCAACTAAAGATGATTGTAACCAAGTATTATTCCAATTGGCCATGGTGTTTCAGAAGAGAAGATATTTTAATATGGTTTCCGAAAGGAACAACTTTAAACTTAGCACCCAGCTAGTACCAATCTTGGATCAGACACAGACATGACGGGATTCTTTGTAAAAAAAATTGTGATAAGGTAGGTGAGAACCAATCTAAAACGAATAATTCCAAGGAATAATAAGATTTTGGTTTCAATTGACCAAGCAGTTTCAGAGAAGAAGGTAATTTTGAATGATTTCTCTTGAAGGATTCGATGTTAAACTAATTTCATCGCTTGAAGACATCTGAAAATGAGGTAAAGTCTTGCTGGAAATATTTTAAGAAGCCACAAAGGACTATCATGACTACGTTTGGTTCTATTTGGCTTTGTGGCTTCAGATGAGAAGATATTCTTTGAATACTTTCCCAATAAGGTCCAATTATAAACTAAATTTCCCAACGGCAGCCACTTTCAGTTTGATGCAAAAAGGGTCAAACTAAAGCCAGTTGTGTTTGGTTCCAATTGCCCAAGCAGTTTCAGTAGAAAAAATCTGTAAGTGTAATTGCCAATGTCGTCAAATGTTAAATTATGTTCCCAGCTGGCATCCATCTTTGATAAGGTTAGACTTGCTGAACACATTTTTCAAAGGAACCCTCCATAGAACTCGATCGAGTTTGGTTCTATTTGGCAAAGTAGTTTCAGAGGAGATCCTTGAATATTTTCCCGTAACGTTTAATGTTAACTAAGTGCTACGCTGGCAGACACCTAGGATGTGGTACAGACTTGCTGGACAAATTTTCAAAAGAGTTTATAAGACTGAGTCAAGCATAGGACTATTTCGAAAATAAACTCTTGTAATTTTAAGGTCATCTCTTCCTTCTTCAACTATCATTATATCAGACGTAAAGTAACCAAATATAAATATTTTACGAAAAAGAGTTGTTAGAAAGCATAGGCATAAAGCAATGGCAATAAAAAATTAATCTGAAAATATGCCCTTTTTGTACTTTTTTTTAAATTAAAGAAACATGATCTCGAAGTCAAGGTCGTATATTTAAAGTTTTCATCCTAGCTTCTAAAGCAAAGTTAGAGTTTTTAAAAAATCGCGGCGAAAGGGCAATGTCAAGGTCAAAATGTCTACAAATATGGTGCTCTTAAAAAATTCTTAACACGTGAAAGTCAATTCAAAATTTAAACACATAAGTACAGTTTTAAAAGGAAGTTAAAGTGTTTAGGACAATGTCTACCAATACGGTAACCAAAACAGGTTTTATCTTAAAGAGTTAACATATAAAAAATAAGCACCCTTTTCTTAATGACTACCTTCTTAAGTAAGGTGATAATTTCTTAATTAGAAAAATCATGATACATACCCGACTCCCTAATTTCATTTAAGAGGTTTCATCTAGAGGTTCAGAAGAAATAGCGGATAAAAGATGGATACCCACTTGTTTTTTAATTGCTAAATCCATGTTTTGCTATTGGAAACCATAAAAATCAATCAGATCAAATTATGAAACAGGAGGTGCATATCTACATTTGTCAAAATGTATGGGTGTTCCAAGGAACACAAGTGTCGCCTGCATTATATATAGAACTACAAAGTCAATGTTTCAAATCTGCATTATAAAATGAAGCATCCCTCCAAGTTTGGTAGAAAAATACTTAGCCGTTTAGAAGGGGTTGCAGATAACGGAGACATAAACTTAGACTTAGACTCGAAAATCTAAAGAGCAAGTCCAATGATAACAGGAGATTCTGGAAATAAAAGTACAGCTGCAATATATCCTGAAGCATTCATATAAGTTTTGATGAAAAATGGCAAGTGGTTTAGGAGGAATTGTGGATGATAGAGGCTTACCCCTAAAACTATGAGGAAACTAAAATAACAAAGTCAATAATTGCTTGAAAACTGGAGAAAAAAATAAAAAATGAACGGAAAACAAAATGCATGGTGCATATCTGTAATGTACACTGAAGCATTCCTGCAAGTTTGATTGAAAGCATACAAAGCTGTTCAGGTAGAGTATCGGAAATTGGAGACATAACCATAAGTCTACAAAAGCGTAAAATCTATGAATAAAAAAAAAAAATAAATAAATATATAAAATAAAAAATAAACTAGAGGATAAGATGCCCCCACCCAAGGTTTAATTAAAATGTTTCTTGGTAATGATATTTGTGTTTGTAAGACACATAGAATAGAATAGAATAGAATTTTCATTATGCTAATCAAGAACCCATAAAGCGCATCTTAATACAACAAAATACATTTTGATTGATTAGACATACAATGCAACAAACAGAAATAGACCACTACTGGTCAGCTATGGAATTGAAGGGCAGGACCAGAGCCTGACACATTATGCTTGTATCATATCAATAATCTATGCTTCAAAGAGGACATATATAACAATAAGCAAAATATTACTAAGAAAATCATTCACACTCTTTAATAAAATTACCAAGATGTATAAGAGTTGGTAAATGTTCATTTGTGAATAGCCAAAAAAATGTTGACTTTGTTGTTAGATTTTTGAAATTAGTGCACAGAAGATCTATCTTATCAAGTAGTAAAATTCGCTGTTTGTTATACACCGGACAGCTAACCATAAAATGGCTTTCATCTTCAAATTCATTTAAAGTATTTGATAAACAATAGCGACATAATCTTTGGGATCTCTCTATGTAAGTTTTGCTATATCTATCCTTTTCTATTCTTAAATCATGAGCACTTATTCTCATTTTACACATTGCTCTTCTAATATGACAATCCTTAATTGATAGATAGGGTTCAACAGTAAAATCCTTCTTAAGGTTAAAATAATTTTCTAATTTACTGTTGCCCTGTGATAGGATTTCTGTTGTTTTCTGTTATCCAGAACAATTTAAAACTTTTACATTTAACAAACTTGACCAATTTGTTTAAATTTGCATTTAGATTGAATATGTTAAGTCTTCCAGGGATATATCGAATAGATGAATACCAGCAATTAATATTTTAACGATCTAATAACTTAATGCATACATATGCATCATACAATAACCCATCTTCCATTTTATGAATCCTGTGTGCATATTTAATCATAGATAAAATTACTGAAAAATAGAGAGGAAATCTAGCAACCTCTGATAATATTACCAAATTAGCAGACTTGTTATATACCCCAAGAATATATTTCAAGTATCGAAAATCTGATTTATTTAAATAATCATTAATATGGATAAGCTCAAACAAGTAGTCACTTTTTTCTTCCAAGCTGCCGAGTTTGTTTAAACATCCCCAATATTTCACAACAATACATTAAAATGGGTTTAATTAAGTGGTCATATAAGTGAATGGAAGTTGCAATACTTGGATTACAAGATTATACATATGAATCCCCATTAACACGTTAGCGTTAGAATCCTTGCTACCTGCACAGTTTCAGTATATGTACAAATCATCTTTCTAGCATCAAAACTGTAGGAGGAGTTGCGCCTAGAGTAACATCTATGAATGACTTAAGTTCAAAATATATATATTTTGTGAAAAATTTACCGAAATCAAAAATCCTTACCACATGCAGGTACAGATGATCTCCAAAATAAAACTTCCTAGCACTAAAATCACAAAAAGAGTTGCGCAGATAAACGATGTAAACAATGAAAGGAGATGTAGTAAATGCACCCTTAAACTATGTTTTCTCTATTAAAAAAATGACTAAGTTCGTCACAAATTTACCAAAATCAAAATACTTAAATCACATCACATCTTCAATATTATGTACAAATGATCTGCAAAAAAAAATCTAGCATTAAAACTGTAGGAGGAGTTGCACAGACAAACAATCTACGGATTGACGGACGGATTGACAGGTGTAAAGTAATATCCCCCGACTTAACGTTATGGGGGCAAAAAACACAAATGCATGGCGCACATCTACCAATATATACTGGAGCATTTCTGCAAGTTTGTTTGCAAATTACAATGCAGTTGAGTGGAGTTGTGGATAATGGAAGTGGAGTTGTGGATAATGGAGGCACACCCAAAGACTCCATTAAACTGAAATAACAAGGTCAAATCTGGGAAAATGTAATACAAAACAACATGTATGGTGCACATCTGCAATATCTACTGAAAAATTCCCGCAAGTTTGTGGAGTTGTGGATAATAGAGACATACCCTCAAGACTCGAATCAGTAAAAAAGTCCAAAAAAACGTAATAACAAAAACAACATTAAAGAAAAATAAAATGCATGGTGCACATCTATATTATATATGAAGCATTCCTGCAAATTTGGTTGAAAAGTACCCAGCGGTTTAAGACGAGATACGGGTGTGAAAAGTTTGGAGCCATACAGACGGATTGACAGACGGATGCAACGCGACAGATATTGATCCCTTAATGTCGACCCTGTACTAGCTGCATGCGAAACAACAAAGACTGTGTTAGAATTTCATGAAAATCTATTCAGTGGTTCAGGAGAAGCAGCAGAAAAGAGATTGGTTCCCACTTGGAATATTATGGCCAAGTCCATGCTTTGCTATGGGATACCACGAAAATCAATCCAACCCAATTCTGGAATAGGAGATTGACTACGACATTATATCACAAAGACTGTGTTAAAGTTTCATGAAAATCCATTCAATCGTTCAGGAGGTGTAGCGGATAGGAAATTGGTACCAACTTGTAATGTATTGGTGAAGTCCATGTTTTGCTTTAGAAAACTCCAAAAATTAGTCAGATCAAATTCTGAAAACGGAGGTGCATATCGACATTACTACAGTATATTATGTGTTGAATTTTGATGTAGCTCACTCAGGAGTAGTAGCAGATAAGCGATGGTACACATTTGTAATGCAATGACTAAGTCAATGTTGTGCCCCGAAAATCAATCAAATCAGATTATAAAATAAGTGGTGCACATCTACATTATGCCACAAAGACTGTAATAGAGTTTCATCTACAGGATTTTCTCCATCTGGTCTATTCAAAAGAGCTCGGGATTAAGGATAGTGCAGATACATCGGCCTCATTCCTTGACCTTCATCTTCAAATTGACACTAAGGTAGACTTCAAACTAAGCTGCAAGACAAACGCATTGACTTCACTTTCCAATAATCAACTTCCCTTTTCTTTGTAGCAACATTCCAACGGAGTTGGCCTATGGAGTTTTCATATCCCAGCTTATTCATTACTCAAGGGCCTGTAGGCGATACAGTTACTTCCTTCATAAAACCCGGTTGCTCACAAATAGGCTAACATACACAATTTGTATGTTACCCATAACTTGAAGTCATCATTCCAGAAATTTTATTGTCGACATCACGATCTTGCGATGCTATGGGACATGTATTTACAAGATGACAACAGATCTTTCCCTTTAAAAGCTTAAAATTGTTTTTCCTCTACCGAATTTGACATGATCAACGAACCGGGTATCTTATAAGAAACAGGAGATGCTTACTCTGCCATTGCACCTGGTCTAAATCATGTTTTTATTTGGTTCGTGTTGTTCATCTTTTTATTTGCGTCTTCAATTTTCTCATCTTAGTCGTGTCATGTCTTTCTTTCTTTGATTTTCTGATGTTGCCATTGTCCTTGGATTATTAGTCTCAGACTGATGGTTCGGTTCTCACTTACTTTACCTTCATGACACTCTATCCAGTGGTTCAGGAGGGGGAGCGGGTAAACGATTGGTACCCACTTGGGATATAATTTCCAAATCGATGTTTTGCTATTCGATACCCCCAAAATCAATCAAATCAAATGCTTTTAAAGGAGGTGCACATCTAAATTATGCTGCAAAAACCTTTGTCAAAGCTTCAAGAAAGTCTATTCAGTGGTTTAGGAGGCGTAGCGGATATTATATTGGTACCGACTTGTAATGCAACTGCTATGTTTTGTTGTGAGAAACCTAAAAAAACAATCAAATAAAATCAACAAATAGAATGTTCACATCTACATTATGTAAAAAAACTGTGATAAAGTTTTAGTAAAGTCTATTCAGTGGTTCAAGAGATGAGTACCCTCAAATGCAACGGTCGGACGGCAGAACAAACAGACGCACGGACAACCCTATCACTATATACCTATACTTTTTCTAGAACACCGCTTTAAGATTTTTTTTTTAATTACCCTCAAGGCAAGGTCAAGTTCAAATGTCTACAAACATGGTACCTCCAGAATCGTTCATCATAAATAAGTCACACATCAAATGTGAAGATCCTAGTTCTTGAGATTTCCATTCCAATGTTAAACTTTTTCCCAACTTGCGGCCATTTTGGATAAGGTACATGCATGGAAAACAACATTTTGGTAAGGTACTACCTAAGGCTTATTTGGCCAATTTTGGTTCAAATTGGCTCTGTAGTTTCAGACGAGAAGATGTCATAATACGTTTTTACATAGTGTTAAATGTTTAACTATGTTTACGCTGGAAAAAAGAAGGGAAACGGGGAATGTGTCAAAAAGACAACGACCCAAAGGGGAGTAATAACAACTCAAAGCCACCATAAGATCTTCAATGAACGGTGAGAAAACCCCACACCCAACGGCAGGTCGGAGTCGGCCCCTGAATCAAGTAATCAAGTTCTGCGAAATAAACATCATCCTAGACTCCTATAGACATAAAGTAAACTAACTAGAAAAAGGACAAGACACACAAAGGCTTAAAAAATTTCCTGACTTAGGACAGGCGCAAACCTGCTTCGGCGGGGTTAAACTAGTTTTATTGGGCCCAAACCTTCCCCCTACAGCCAATGTGATAATTCAAAAAAAAAAAACAATCGTAACAACGGTAAAATTCAGTTGGCAACAGGACTGAGTCAATTGTGAAAAATGAAACTGAAAAAACTAAATATACGGACATAAACATGAAATTACAAGAGACTACTAGCAGTTAACTGACATGCCAGCTCCAGACACATTACCAACTGACAAAGTAAGTTATGTACCCTCAGTATAAAGCTTCCACCAAGATCCCTTCCTGTGAGGAGTTAAGCATAATGATTTCATACATAACCCGTGTCCATGCAATACAGATTTTAGAAATTTAGAATGTGTTTAGTTAAAATGCAAAGACCCTATCAAAACCAAAGAAGGCCATACGTAATGACTTGACGACAATATCGTAATTATAACCCTTATGAATAAGACGATTTAAAGGTTTTATAAGTTTGTTAGGCGAGTTTAAGTATTTTTACTCTTGTTCATTAAAATCGCAAACGTTATTACATACTCGAGCAAATCGAACAAGTTGAGATGTGTAAACACCATATGATGGCGCTAATGGAACATCGGCATCCAGAAATGGATAATTAACTATGGCAAAAGAAAAATCGTCCCTTTTATCACCATTCGTTATATCAAAATGTTTACGCTGGAGTCCATTTTGGATTGGGAACGAACCCCAAAACAATATTTTTGTAGGGGACAACCAAAGGATTACCATTGCTAAGAATGGTTCCAATGAGCTAAGTAGTTTCAGATATCTGGATGCATTTTCCAATGTTAAAATATGTTCCTCACTGGCGGCCATCTTTGAAAAGGCAAGAACCTGAGAACAAACATCTTTATAGAGGGCTACCTAAGGACAATTGATCCAATTGACTCGCTGGTTTCTGAAGAGAATTTTCCAATAGGGTCAAATGTAAAACTAAGTTACCCACCGGCAGCCATCTTAGAAAGGTGTGAACCTAATAAAAACATTTTGTAGGCCAAAACTTCAGGACTTTTTTGGCCAATATTTTCAAATTAGCTCAGTAGTTTCAGAGGAGATCTCTGAATGCATTTTCAAATAGGGTCAATGTAAAATCGTGTTCCTCGCTGGCATGCATCTTGGATTAGATCAAAGCCCAAATAACCATTTCCTGTATTGGACCACTACCTGTATTGGACCACTAAAGGACAATTGTGGCCAAGTTTTATTCCAATAGGTTCAATAGTTTCAGTCAGGAAGATCTCTCAATGCGTTTTCAAAAAGGGTCCCATGTTAAACTAAGTTCCCCGTTGGTGGCCGTCTTGGATTAGGTATAAACTTGAAAACCAACATTTTTGCAGGGGGACACCAAAGGACTATTACTGCAAAGTTTGAAAGTTGCTTCAGAAGGAATCTGGCGAAAAGTTTACTCGGGGTCGACAGATGGATAGACAAAACAACCGCAGTAGAAAACTGAAGGAACAAGGGAAGCGAAGACCACAAAAACCGAAGTCCAAAGACATGGCAAAAACGGCAACAGAGAAAAACAGACAAAACAAGAACGTAAGACAGCTACAATGCACGGAAATAAAAAGACGACATTAAGAACTAAGGTACTCATAGTGTGAACTATGAGTTCATGAAAACCAGGAGTGGCATCAGGTGTCCCGTAAGGGTAAGCATGTCCTGCTCCGCTAGCGGCATCTGTCACACTACCAGAGAGTCAATCTAGGGTCGAGTCAAAACCGGTTATGTCAAACCCGTGAAGATATGAAATCTAGCTGAAAATGTCCGTTTTCATTTGGGACACAAACATGTCATATCTATCAATGATGTCATGGTGACGGCCATAGAATTTCTGAAGGGATGAGAGCGAAAAGGCTGAACAAATCCTTGACTAAGCAACTTTTGGAGCAGTTTTTTGCTCTTCGTGAAATCACTTTATAAACCACATGCTCGACAGTAACGAATCAACTGTAAAATGTACACTCCATAGGCTGGAGAGGTAGGGATATTGCTGCTCAGAAAGGGAAAATTCACAATTTGGGAAGTTAAAATCATCTCGTTTTTCATATAGCTTAAGATTTCAAACGTCCACCTTCATCAATGTATATAAAAAGATCTAAGTACGAAGCTGAATAGGTGCACCAGCAGTCCCAAGAGATTTACAGAGAGATGACGAATGCAAAGTGATGGCAAAATCTCACCCTTGCTTTAGCCAGGCGACTTAAAAAAAAGAACAGTAAAGTACCCCCATATTCTTTTTTTATAAAGTATCTTTGTTTTTTGGTAATTCTAATTATAAATCAGAAACGTATTCAGCATAATAAAGATTCAGGCAATGTGATTTGTATTGGCCAAGCAGTTTCAGAGGATATGGGTGACACAGAAAACAAGTGATAGCTGCAGCTCATAAGGTGATATGGACCAGGTGAGCTATATGATCCAAAGGGCAAAGAAGTAATACCGAATTTAGCTAACGACAAATCTTTGCACGAAGTAATTACTCTTTAGTTTAGTAAAATTTCTTAACTTCTGATATACTCAAGTGTCACTTTATATATGAACAGATTTACTACATAATTTGGAAAAAAGGATTTCAGATAAAAAGTGATTTTTAAAAAGGAAAAGAAGCAATTTAACATTAAACGTGAAAGGCTGATTATCTTGTTTTTGAGTTGAGAGTGCTAAAAATATGGCAGAAAATTTTACTCCTCTGCATTTCTTGCCTATTTGTAACATAAGCAACATTTTACCGTGAATGAACATGACAAAATAAATAAGATTAAATGATTTTTTTCAAAATGCTCATATGGATAAAATGAAATTTTAATAAAGGGCTACGCCAAACGCAGCATGATAAGACAGCAGCATGTAGATCACTGAAATTTGAACAAGTGTAATTTAAAGTGAATGTTGATACAGTAATTAGATGACTAAATAAGGTGCTTGACACAGCAATTAGCTGGCATAAAATAAGAATCATAAAAATTGGCCCTTAAAATCCCTTAAAACTCAGAAACAGTAGGAGTTACATCAAACCTGTTGACATACAACTGTAAGCTTACATCACGAGGAATCCAAACAAAACATCCCATCCAAATTTCAACAAAAAATAAAGACTTTATATATTTTGAAAACATGCAATTTTGACCCTTTGATCCCTTATAGCTCAGAAACAGTTAGAGATACACAAAATCTGGTGACATATTACTACAAAATTACATGAATAGGAATCCAAAGAAAACAATCTCAACAAATTTGGATTAAAAATAAAAATTTTCATATTTTTGAAGAAAATGCAATTTTAGCATTTTGACCCTTTATACCTAAAAACAGTAAGAGCTATGACAAATCCTTTGACATCGATACTTCTCAAAGCTTACAATGACAGAAATCCAAAGAAAAGAACAAATTTAAAAAATTACATTATCTTCACATTTGTAAGTTTGGCCCCTTATAGCTCCAAAAGAAGACAAGTTATCAAAAATCTAATGGTTAAATGCTGTAATTTTTTCATACTAAAATTATAAAATGAAAAGTTTTGAGAATTGCCCCTTTAGGCCCATTTATTTAATTAGTACATGGAATGTGAAATAATACTCATTGGAAATAAACTCAGGAGCACGCTGAAAGAAACCCAAACAAAATCCAATAATTAATATATGTTCTACAGCAAAAAAAAAACAACACAAATTTTGCCGGTTTTGGCTTCTTTTTTAAAACTGGGGGATCTCAATATCAAAAAACAACCAAAGCCTTCCTTTTGTGCCATTGAAAATTGTATTAAAATTTCATAAGCATTGATCAACTGACACTCAAGATATTGACCAAAAACTAAAGTGTCTACAAAAGACACGGACAAAGACAGTACCATACCATTATACAATCTCAATTTTTTTTGAAAATCTGGAAAGCAGACATAAATGCCAAAGAATAAGTAGCAAACTCTGGAGCAAGCTTGAGAACTTTTTACATATGAAAGTAAAAGCTGTAACAGGAATCTGTTAAACTTTTTTTTTTTGGGAAAAAAACTAACTTGTTATAAAGTCGGAAAAAATATAAAATTCAACCCAAAATGTGAAGTGCATATATACTATTCATTTGAGACTTTTTGGTTGAAATCTGTGAGAAGATTTGATCATACAAATTTTGTTGAAAATGAATGAGTTCAATTTGCCTTAAAATATAGAAAAAAAAAATCAAATGTAACCAAAATTTGAGATGCACATGTTTCAATGTATTTACTTAAAGTTTGGGTACAAATAGGTTAAGCTGTGAGTTACATGTACAAATACTTAGCAGATATGAATTTTTATTTTTTTTCCTACTTCAATTTTACAACCAAAGACCTGTTCATTCCTCTAGTTTTTCAGATATGAACACTGGGAACAAAAACCTTAGGTGAAAATAATGAAACTTTATCATATTTAGCTTTTTTCTTGTTCAATTCTTTTCTATGGATGAGACTAATATATGTATGTATAAATATATGAAAATATATTTCCCTCATTTGCAAGGCTCTGTTCAGTTGTTCAGATCTTTCATGAAAGCTTTAGCAAAATTGAACTACATCATGGAACAGAAATTGCCAATACCAGACACAATTTGTAGCCCCCTTTCTCTGCAAAAAATAAAACAAAATTTGCTGACCAAGCTAGTCTAGCAGTAGGAACATTGAAACACTTCTTGGTTTTCCACTCAAGACTTTTTATATAGAAAGCCATATACAGACACCTTGATAAAACAGTTATAAAAAATATAACCCCAATCACAATTTACTACTCGGCCTTTTACTGTATAAACAAGAGCTGTCGCCGAATGGCAGCCAAATATACCCCACCGCTCATTGAACCCTGGATCGATATGGTAAGTGCAAATTTAAGTTGGTGTGGACACAATTCAGGTGTGGACATAGTACAAGTGTGGACACAATGCAAGTATGGACACAATGATATAATCTTCAAGAAGGAACTTTTCACAAGGATTCAAATGAAAATACTCTGTCTAAATCAGACAAATATGAAATTCACCCTTTTTAGCCTATTTGACATTTTATACAAAAATCAAAAGCATTAGAGAAATTTGATTACAACACTTTGAAAACAACTTTTCAAGAGGATTACAATTTAAAAAGTGTGTCTCTCCAATAGTTTGCTTTCACAATATCTATGCTTAAAAATTTTTCTTGGGGAAAAAAAGATAATTGTAGGAGAAATCAACGAAAGTCAAAGTCAAAGTCAAATTATCTCCCCTTCCTGGTTTCAGAAAATAATTATATTACTTCATGCACATCTCCCTAAAGTGTCCATCTTTTGTGTAAAGTTTCATCAAAATCCTTCAAGTGGTTTAAGAGGAGTTGCGCTTACAAGGTAACCCATACATAGGAAATCAACATAAAGTCAAAGTCAAATTATCTCCCCTTCCTGGTTTCGGACCATACTTATATTCCTTCATGCACATCTCCATATAGTGTCCTTCCTTTGTGTAAAGTTTCAACAAAATCCTTCCAGTGGTTTAAGAGGAGTTGCGCTTATGAGGTAACCCATACATAGAGAATCAATGAAAAGTCAAATTATCTCCCCTTCCTGGTTTCGGACAATAATTATATTCCTTCATGGACATCTCAATATAGTGTCCTTCCTTTATCTTGGGCTTTCGAGGTAACGGCTTACGAGGTAACCCATACATAGAAAATCAAGGAAAAATCAAGGTCAAGTTATCTCCCCTTCATGTTTTCGGTTAATAATCATATTCCTTTATGCACATCTCCATATAGTGTCCTTCCTTTGTGTAAAGTTTCATCAAAATCCTTCCAGTTGTTTAAGAGGAGTTACTCTTACGAAGTAACCCATACACAGAGAATCAATGAAAAGTCGAATTATCTCCCCTTCCTGGTTTCGGCCAATAATTATATTGCTTCATGCACATCTCCACATAGTGTCCTTCCTTTATCTTAAGTTTCATCAAAGCCCTTCAAGTGGTTTGAGAGGAGTTGCACTTACAAGAAGTGTGGACAGAAGGACAGACGGACGGACAGACATATGGACAGACAGACAGACGGACAGACAGACATATGGACAGACAGACAGACGGACAGACAGACAGACAGGGTGATTCCTATATACCCCCCCAAACTTTGTTTGCAGGGGGTATAATTATGAGGTTATTCTAATTTGGCGTAGCAGAAATGGCCCAGTAGCTACAATTGAATATAACCTTTCAACAAGATGTGTTTGTGAAACACTACATATGCCCCCAGATTCTACAGTAAAATATATGAAAATACCCAATTTTACCCCTTTTTGACCACTATTACCTTCACCTTTGACCTTATTTTTTTGCATATTTATGTTCTTCTAAACAAGACCTATACACTTGCCAAGTATTAAAAGTCTATCTTACATAGTTCAAATGTTGTTTATTACCATAAATACACCAAATTTAACCAAACAAATTAAGCCCCTTTGGGCCACTTGCTTACTGAAATGGTTTTAATTGTTAAAAGTATCTGTTTAAACATGCTTTAAGAAACTTACAGAAAAATACTGCATCAAGATCTGACAAAAAATTGAAAAAATCATTTTTTTCCATTTGTCCCCCTTTGGGCCTCTTGTTTCTCAACAAGAGGCTCTCAAGAGCCTGTATCGCTCACCTGGACCATGGCTGACATAGATAAAAGGCATTTCCAATAGGAAAAACAAAACATAAAATTTAGCAGAATACTTTTTTCTGTAATTACAGTATTCTTGTTTAGTTTCCATGGCAACAGAAAGATCCACCATCCATTACAACCCATAACAGAACCCCATTAAAAAAAAATTTGAGCAGGGGTTCCCCTTATAATCAAGGCAATACATAATGCTGAAATTGAAACATTCGGACCACAATTCAAATAAAAATTCAAAAATGTGGGCAGATGTTCCCCTTAAATTAATAGGGCCAATGTAAAAACTATGTTCCAGATGGTGGCCATCTTGGATGAGGTATGGACCTGCCAGATACAATTTTTGGATGGGACCACCTAAGAACCATTATGACTAAGTTTGGTTCTAATTGGAATGGTAGTTTCTGAGAAGAAGATCTTTGAATGTATTTTCCATAGGGTCCAATGTTAAAACTATGTTCACTCACTGGCAGCCATCTTGGATTAGGTACGGACCTGTCAGATACCTTTTTTGGAAGGGACCATCTAAGGATCATTGTGTCTAAGTTTGGTTATAATTGGAATGGTAGTTTCTGAGAAGAAATTCTTTGAATGTCTTTTCCATAGGGTCCAATGTTAAAACTATGTTCCCCGCTGGCGCCATCTTGGATTAGGTACGGACCTGTCGGATACCTTTTTTGGAAGGGACCATCTAAGGACCATTGTGTCTAAGTTTGGTTATAATTGGACTGGTAGTTTCTGAGAAGATCTTTGAATGTCTTTCCCATAGGGTCCAATGTTCAAACTGTTCCCCGCTGGCAGCCATCTTGGATTATGTACGGACTTGTCGGATACCTTTTTTATAAGGGACCATCTAAGGACCATTGTGACTAAGTTTGGTTATAATTGGACTGGTAGTTTCTGAGAAGAAGATCTTTGAATGTCTTTCCCATAGGGTCCAATGTTAAAACTATGTTCCCCGCTGGCGGCCATCTTGGATTAAGTACGGACCTGTAGGATACCTTTTTTGGAAGGGACCATCTAAGGACTATTGTGACTAAGTTTGGTTCCAATTGGCCCGGTAGTTTCAGAGGAGAAGATCTTTGAATGAAAAGTTCACGACGGACGGACGACGGACGCCGGACGCCAAGTGATGGCAAAAGCTCACCCTGGCATAGCCAGGTGAGCTAAAAATGGTAAATGCTACCTCAAATCTATTGACATACTACAGTTGCTCAATTTTATTAGCAATAACATAAAACAAAACCCGTCTCAATACGATAAATAATAAGGATTCTACAGTCAAATATGTGAAAACAGCCAAATTCACCCCCTTTTAACCTCTGTGACCTTGACCTTTGACTTGACCTAATTCTTTTTTGCATATTTATGTTCCTCTTGACTAGACCTATACACATGTCAAGTATCAAAAGTCTACCTTTTATAGTTCAAAAGTTATAGCCAAGGTTAAAGTTACGGATGCACAGACAAACAGACAGACAGACAGGACAAAAACAATATGCCCCCCTGATCCTCGATCTGGGGCATAGAAATAATTTCCAAATGGATTAAAGCCCCCCCGCAACGCGGAGTGGGGACATAGTAATGCCAGGCGTCCGTGCGTCCGTGTGTCCGTCCGTCCGTTTATCACACTTTCTTGTAAGCGCTCTCATGCATACAAATTAAAACGGATTTTCATGAAATTTAAACCAAATGTTTGTATCACTAATACCTTGGTCAAGTTCGAAAATAAGTGATGGTCGATACTTTTTGACAGAGTTATGGGACTCTGACCTAAATCATGACTCTGTTTTATCCAAAAATTGACCTTGTAAGCGCTCTCATGCCTACAAATTTTGACGGATTTTCATGAAATTTATAGCAAATGTTTATACTATTAATACCTTAGTTAAGTTTGAAAATCAGCCTTGGTCGATATTTTTTGACAGAGTTATGGGACTTTGACGAAAATAAGGACACTGTTTTAGCCAAAATTTGACCTTGTAAGTGCTCTCATGCCTACAAATTTTGATGTATTCTCATGAAATTTATACCAAATGTTTATACCATTAATACCTTGGTTAACTTTGAAAATCAGCCTTGGTCAATATTTTTTGATCGAGTTATGGGACTTTGATGAAAATAACGACACTGTTTTAGCCAAAATTTGAACTTGTAAGCGCTCTCATGGCTACAAATTTTGATGTATTCTCATGAAATTTATACCAAATGTTTATATCAATAATACCTTGGTCGAGTTTGAAGATCAGTTTCGTTCGAGACTTTTTGACGGAGTTATTGGACTTTGACCAAAATAACAACACCGTTTTAGCCAAAAATTGACCTTGTAAGTGCTCTCATGCCTACAAATTTTGACGGATTCTCATGAAATTTAAAGCAAATGTTTATACCACTAATACCTTGGTCAAGTTCGAAAATCAGCCTCGGTCGATATTTTTGACAGAGTTATGGGACTTTGTCGAAAATAATGACTCTGTTTTATCCAAAAATTTATCTTGTAAGCGCTCTCATGGCAACAAATTTTGAGATTTTCATGAAAATTATACCAAATGTTAATTCCACTAATACCTTGGTCAAGTTGGAACATCTGCTACAGTCGATTCTTTTTGTATCCACACATTTAATTTTGGAATGCCCTGAATGTTTGAAAATATTTCAATTTCACATATAGTATAGTATATTGCATGAGCGGTGGGGGACCCAGGAATTCTATTCTTGTATTGACATGCATCTAAACTGGAATTTTACTTTCCTTTTTTCGCTATTTCTCAGGCCATGTCCTTGATGTGCTTGATGACCCTTACAGTACTAATGACCATAAAGCATTCCACTACATAACAGCACACATTTAACACTTCAAAATTCCTAACACACTACAGATGAGGGAATGAATTGTCTGTCAGATACATCAGAGATGCCCTGATACATCCAATACTTACACTATATATATATATGGAACACTTGTCCTACAGTTTATTTTATTACAGTGATACAAAAAGCTTCTGGAAAAATGTCAAGGCCCCCAAGGCATTAAATAAAATGAATACTGTTAAAATTACTAATTTGACAAGCCAAATTTTTAATTTAGTATACTGCTCCAGTACCCAATCTCGCCATTCACAACTTTTCTGCTAACTAAAAATGGTCAATTAAAATTTTATTTATTGTTTTAGATAAGCAAATATTCAATTTTACAGGGTACCAAAACTTTAACAGAAAAATAAAAAACAAGAATATGTGTCTAACGGACACAATGCCCCGCCTCACAGCTCTTTTGAAGAATGGAATATTTCGTGACCAGTAAAGCATGAAGTTGCTTTCATGGAAATATTCTTATTATGATTTTAGTTTAATTATAGAATAATAGGTATTTAATCAAATTCAATAATAGCATACATCCTTCACAGAAGATGAAACTTACAATG
>MJUU01052300.1:6277-21651 GCA_002080025.1 Modiolus philippinarum
TTTTCAAATAAACAGTCGAAAATTGAGCGGGTAAAGAAAAACAGACGCAGTATATTTCTCCAAACAAGGAACGTACGTGTGTGATAAAAAAAAACAACAAAAATAGAACACCTTATAATTATTACCTTACAAACTGCAACACAACAGTACCTCTTGAAATGTGTACTCGTTTTAAATCACGTGCTAATTGTACGTTTAGGGCTGTGTTGATGGTTACCTGTCATTCATGTTAAAAATCATTAGCATATTTAACGCACTCTTGGTAAAACGATTTTCATTGGTCATATTACAAATCATATATAGCACCGCATTACTCATTAAAATATTTATTGCACTCAAACCGCTACACGGTTTTCGTGCAATTAATATTTTAATTCGTAAGAGCGGTGCTATATATATAACATGAAAATTGTGTTTTGATTGCATAAGTTCTAATAAGTGTTTTTGGAAAAGTAAAATAAAACTAATATCATGAATACATGTATGTATTAACAAACGCAAAATTTATTTATACTGTCTTTATTCCACAGAATATGAAATCAAAATTTTGCCATATTTACTAACAATTACAGGCGGGGAAGTAGTTAACAAAAATTGTATCCCCTGTAAATTTGTTTACCTGCCTCTCCTCAAATAAACAGCCACGATTAAAAAAAAATCAAATTTCTAATATTTGTGGTATTTTTTTACATTTCACTTACTATGTGTCTTATGCTGCAACACTCGCTGTATTGTACAGATATATGAAAAATATACAAATGTCATTGATGAATTCATAAAACATTGTTTTAAAGCCAACTATATCTGATGATAAAAACTGTGTGATAATAAAGAAAAAAATCTAGCCACCCTCAAAGGGCATGGGCGGAAACAAAATTTAGGAGTATTATTAAATATATAATTATTTTTTTTTTTTTTTTTTTCCTATAGTCAGGCTTTTACAAAAAATTCCAGTTTACCACCTGACCATGGTAAAACCAGAGACATATAAATTAATTCTAATGACTACATAATTTCTATAATTTTTGCAATGTTGAATTTACACCAAAAACAAGAAACATATTAAGTTAGTAACCTTTCACACACAAACTCCTTCACTCACACTAGACAGCTTTCATACCACACATTACTTCCTTTGGTAAAATATACATGTTGATAAAAAAAATCAATTAATAAATGGAATAAAAACAAACAGGAAGAAGACAGTACCACTTAGCTTACTTCTGTTGTATGGATTGCATGTCATAATATTCTATTTTAATTCTGGTCCTCAAAAATAATTTTCAAAGGGGACCAAAAGTTTTCAGTTTTTGTTAATTGTTTATTTTGAACTGCAATATACATTTCCAACTCAAAATATCTCTTTATTTTAAACTTCAGACCATTTATACTTGGAAGAATTTCATATAATTTACACTTGTAAATATAGTTTTTTGCGATGATTAATATAATATTTAATAATAAAGATTCATCTGTATAGCCTAACAACATTTCCTTTTTATACAATCTAAGATTTTGGTAAAACCTGTTAAGCTTCCTAAATAATTCTACATAAATCTGCTTAGTAAAAATGCAATCATAAAAAAGATGTTCTATAGTCTCATCACAAGAATTACAAAAAGTACAAAGCTTTGTGCTTTTTATTCTTATTTTGTATAAAAAATTATTTGTAGGAATAATTCTGTGCATCATTTTATATTGGAAAATTTTCATATATGGGTTTTTGCACTGTTTTAATAACTTAAAATGACTTGACCAATCAATATTTTCACAATCCAAAATATTTTCCCAAGCCTGGTATTTGTGGGATGGTTCTTCACATATACATTGAATAAGATCACTGTATATATATTTGATACACTTACTATTTTTCATTTTTTCTTAAAATACATCTTGGCATTGGAAATTTGCAAAATTAAAATCGGCCATATTTTGCAATAAAAAATTTTTGCTGAACCCGAGGTATTTTTGATAAAATACTATCATACTGTAAAAAATTAGTTAACCAATATAACTCCCTCATTTGTTCAAAAGTATAAAAAGCTTTAGCATCCTTGTTTACTAGATCCATCAAAGATGAAATACCAAATAAGCTCCATTTGCTATAGTAAGTGATTTCATCACTAGGAACAAAATTAAGAATATCAAGTGATAGAATTTGTTCAATATCTAACTGACATTTTTGTTTTGCCAAATGTAATCCTAGCAGCACATCTCGCCAAAAAGGATTAGCGACTTTTTGTGCTATTTCCTTTTGTTTTTCTTTTTCGAGACTAAAAACTCTAATACCTCCAAACTCTCCAAGCTCAGCTTTAGCTAAATTTTGCCAAATACCAGTGTTGTTTCCTAAAAATCTTTTAATCCATGTCACTTTGAGATATGCATTAAAAGATTCCAGGTGAACCATTTTTAAACCACCCATGTGAAAATCGCCAATAAGGGTATTCCTTTTTATCTTTTCTGGTTTCCCATCCCAAATGAAGTTGAAAAACAATTTATTTAGGTCATCAATCATAAACTTATGTAAATTTGGTAGTGATGTGAATAAATGTACAAGTTTTTATAGTGCGAGAGACTTAATGACTGTGATTTTACCAAGCAATGTCATTTTTCTGTGTTGCCAGCTCTTCAAAACCTAAGAAACATCTTTAATTTTTTGTTTGAAATTTATATCAACCATGCTTTGCATATCTAAAGAAAAATCAATACCTAGAACTTTAAAATTAGATGAAGACCAGCATAAAGCTTTATCTGGACATAAAACTCGATCTGAGTAACGTTTACTGCCTATCCATACAGCTTTAGTTTTTTGCATATTCATTTTAAGGCCTGAAATAAGACAAAAATTTTCAAATATATTCAGTAATTCCCGTAAAGAGATTTCCTTTCCATCTAATGTCAAAAAAGTATCATCTGCATATTGACTAATAAGAGATTCTGTCCCTTTAACATTTAATCCTTTGACGTTTTGATCAGATTTTAAACACAAAGACAGTAACTCTACACCTAAAATGAAAAGATATGGGGATAGAGGATCTCCTTGACGACAACCTCTCTCTAAATTAAAGAAACTGGACATATTTCCATTATTTATTACACAGCTTTTAGCATTTGTGTAAAAAGTGTTAAACCATTTACATATTGATTGACCAAAATTAAAACTTTCTAAGGCTCTAATAATGAACTGAAATTCAACAGAGTCAAAGGCCTTTTCGAAATCTATCAATAACAGTAAACCTTCCATATTATTTTATTCTAAATAATGCATGAGATCATACAGAAGTCTTGTATTCTCCCCTAAAAACCTATCCTTTACAAAACCCTTCTGTGTGTCACTAATGATAAAAGGAAGGACATTTTTCACTCTTTCAGCAATTGCTGCTGAAGCTATTTTTATATCAACATTTAAGAGACTAATAGGACGCCAGTTTGACATATACCTTCTGTCTTTACCCTCTTTTGGTATACAAGTGATAACACTTTGATTCTGAAATTCTGAAAATTTTCCATATTCATAACCATATTTCATTGACCTAAATACAAATACACCAATATTTTTCCCCAAAAAATTGTAAAATTCTGTAGTGAAGCCATCAGATCCCGGACTTTTACTGTTGGCCATTTTCTTTAAGGCTTCACCACATTCTTGAAATGTTATGTTACCTTCACACTTCTCTTTCAGATCATCTGAAAGTTTAATATTATGTTGGAAGAAAAAGTTATTCTCTTCACTATCAGGACATACATTATTTCTATTAGTATATAATTTCTTATAAAAATTTTCTTGTTCATGTAAGATATCACCCTGTTTAGATAAATGTTTCCCTCTATCATTAATAAGTTCAGAAATAGTTTTTGTAACAATTTTTTTTCTCAAGACCACAGGAATATTTTGTACATTTTTCCCCATTTTCATGCCAATTGGCTTTGGACCTTAAAAGCAGACCTTTGACAATTTTTTTTTCTCTTCTCTTTATTAGTTCTGATTTTTTTTCATTTAATTCCTCTTGGATCTGATCAGTAGGATTAAAATCAAACTGATTCTCCAGCTCTTGTATATCATTTTCAAGATTTTGTGTATATATCTTTTCTCTCTTTGCCTTATCTATACTATATGCAATGCTTACACTACATATTTTAACCTTTAACAGTTCGAGAAATACTTGATCATTGCAGGATAATTGAACATTTAACAAATCATTCACAATATCAGTATTCAGAAACTGTCTCATTTATACATTTTTTAACAATGTCAACATAATCTGGATCACGAAGTAGTTGTGCATTAAATTTCCAGTAGCCTTTACCACGTTGTGCTAAAGACACAGAGAATTGAAAAGTAATTGCTGAGTGGTCTGTTCTATATCCTGGTATAATATTAACATTCTTTAAAAGAGAAAAAAGGTCATCTGAGACAAGAAAATAATCTATTCTACTCTGTTTAACGGGGGATCTTTGGTGCCAGGTGTGTTTACTTTCAGAGTGGTAACATAATCTCCAAGGGTCAACTAAATTAAAAACATCTATTATTTCCTGAACCTGCTGACGACAGTTAGGGTGTCTATCATACAGAACATTAAATGTATCTATATGTTTATCCTGTACAAAATTCCAACCACCACAAAGTAAGATACTTGAGTTGTTATAACTTGTAATTTTGTGTTATATCTCAGTAAACATAAGAGGTTCATCTGAGTTATAACCATATAAATTTACTAATGTAAATCTATTATCTTTCACAGAAAGATCAAGTACAATGTATCTACCATTTGTGTCAGTACATACATCATTTACATCAATATTAGAAGATTTATTAAACATAACACATACACCTGCACTTTTACTGTTACAATTACTGAAGAAACATTTAGAACCCCATTCACCTTCCCAGTCCTTTTCTAACTCATTAGTACAGTGTGTTTCTTGTAGACATACAACTGAAGCATTTTTTCTTTGTAACCAATCAAATATGTCAGTCTTTTTTTCTTATTTGAATAAAGTCCCCTGACATTCATTGACAAAATTGTAATACATTCAGTCATCAATGAACATCAAATACCACAATATACAACAGAAGCAAGCCAAGAGACACGAAATTCAATTGTACTCTCACACACACATTTATACAACAGATAGCAAGATGACGCATGTGCTGATAAATTATCATGTTAAACAAATATTAGCAGTCTGACAAATTTACAGTATATATTTGGATTATCTCCCCTATACAAAATATCAAAACACTCTTTGGGATTTAAGATTTATTTGAACAAGATGCCAAAAATGTAGAAAATGTCAATACAGTTATTACAGATTATCTCCCCTAAGCCAGGTATCGAAGCACCTCATATGTCAACATTCACTTCATCAACACATTATTAATACTATAGTATACATATAATTTCATAATATAAATATAAGCAGTCTGACAAATTTACAGTATAATTTGGAATATCTCCCCTATACAAAATATTTAAACACACCTTGGGATTTCAGATTTATTTGAACAAGACCCCAACTAGAGGCTCTCAAGAGCCTGTATAGCTCACCTGGTCCATGACTGGCATAAACTGCAGCCCAAATTGACCCAATGTTAAAATGTCTCATTTTCTTGAAGTTTCAAAGGAGAAAATCTTTGAACATGTTTTCCCCATAGGGTCCAATGTTAAACAATGGTCCCCGCTGGCGGCTATCTTGGATGAGGTGCAGACTTGTCAGACATAATTTTTTAAGAAGACCATTAAAGGCCTATTGTGACCAAGTTTGATTCCAACTGACCAAGTAGTTTCAGAGAAGAATGTCTTTGAATGTGTTTTTCCCATAGGGTCCAATGTTAAACTATGTCCCCCGCTGGCGGCCATCTTGGAATACATGCAGACTTACCAGACACATTCTTCGATAGGTAACGACTATGGACAGTTGACACCAAGTGTGGTTCCAATTGGGCAAGTAGATTCAGCAGTTTCCACAGTAATTTAAAGCCCCACTTCCATTACAACCAATTTCAGACCACCATTCAAAAAAAATTTGGGCAGGGGTTCCCCTTATAATTCAGATAATGCATATTGCTGAAATCAAAACATTCCAAGTTCCCCTTAACACTAAAAAAATTTGGCAGGGGTTCCCCTTTATAATCTAGTTTAAACATATTTCTTATATTGTGAAGAAAACTATGAAGCACAATACGACAATCAAGCTTACATTGTAAGTTATACAGTTGAACTTAGTCTCTCAAACTTTGGTAGCTGGAATACCACCAATATCTTGAACTGTATTTAAAAGTCTGATCATGTTTTAGTATATTTCTTTGTTTAGCTTTTTTGACAAAAAACATTCTTGCTAAGGACCACTTTCGACACCAGTTTTGAAGTCAAAACATCATTTTGTAAATGGCGGGCGATGACAATTTTCAACATCAGTTCTGAAGTCACAACATCAATATCTATTTGGAAACCAGATTTCATTGAAGTTGGACAATGTTGAATTTTCCTGCCTTTTTTGGCGGTCATTTTGAAAATAGCATTCAACAAACAATTTTTAACATTGGTTTTGAAGTAGCGACATCAATACCTATTTGGAAACCAAATTTCATTGAAATCGGACAATGTTGATATTTCCCGCCTTTCTTGGCGGCCATTTTGAAAATGGCGGCCAACAAACAATTTTCAACACTGGTTTTGAAGTCGCAACATCAATATCTATTTGGAAACCAAATTTTATTGAAATTGAACTATGTTGAATTTTCCCGCCTTTTTTTTTTTGGCAGCCATTTTGAAAATGGCGGTCAACGATCAATTTTCAACACCACTTTTGAAGTCACCACAGCATGGCAAACATTTTATCAATTTACACTTAACCTTCATCTTCTACAGTTTTGGAAATAAAAGACAAAAAATATGAAAATTTTGAAAATTCTGTGAAAATAGGGCAATAACTCCTACAAGGGTTTTGGATTTTCTCCAAAATTTCAGGGTGGGTAGATCTTGATGTGCTGAACATTTTTGCAATTAAAGTTGCTATAGTTTCTTTGATAAAAAATAAAATATATTAAAATTTTGAAAAATTACCGGAAAAAGGGCAATAACTCCAATACTGGTTATCAGATTTTCTTCAAAATTGCAGGGCGGGTAGATCTTGCCATGCTGATCACTTTCACACCATGTCAGATTTTTGATATCTGTAACAGTTTTTGAGTTATTTGCCAAAAACAGCAAATTACCCCTATGTGCTATTTTTAGTAACGGCAGCCATGTTGTTTGGTCCTCGGACTCATCGGATACAATTTTGAAAAAGGATACCCTGGTGATGATTCAGGTCAAGTTTGGTAAAAATTGGTTCAGCGGTTTCAGAGGAGAAGATTTTTGAAAAAGTTTACGGAGGACGGATGCCAAGTGATGGCAATAGCTCACATGACCCTTCGGGTCAGGTGAGCTAAAAATGTAGAAAATGTCTACAGTTATTACAAAAATATTTGGATTATCTCCCCTAAGTCAGGTATCGAAGCACCTCATATGTCAACATTCACTTCATCAACACATTATTAATACTATAGTATACATATAATTTCATAATATAAATATTAGCAGTCTGACAAATTTACAGTATAATTTGGATTATCTCCCCTATACAAAATATCTAAACACACTTTGGGATTTCAGATTTATTTGAACAAGACCCCAAAAATGTAGAAAATGTCTACAGTTACTACAAAAATATTTGGATTATCTCCCCTAAGTCAAGTATCGAAGCACCTCGTATGTCAACATTCACTTCATCTACACATTATTAATACTATAGTATACATATAATTTCATAATATAAATATTAACAGTCTGCCAAATTTACTGTTATTGCAAAAATATTTGGATTATTTCCCCTATACCAAATATCAAAACTTAACTTGTTGTCAATATTCACTTCATTGAAATGTTGTAAATTTTATAGTACGGCCTAATAATAATTTAATGATAAAATATTAAGAGTCACCAAATACAAAAAATATTTGGATGATCTCCCTTATACCAAATATAAAGTCAGAACTTTAATGTAATAAAAAATTAAATTATCAAAAAACCAATATTAGCAGTCTGACAGCAGTTACAAAAATATTTGGTTTATGAGCCCTATACTAAATATTCAAGCACACCATAATGTCAACATTCCTTATTTAACTACAGTAATACATGATATAAATTTAATGATACATAAAACAAACTGACAAATTGACAGCAGTTACAAAAATATTTGGATTATCTCCCTTATACCAAATATCTTGGCACAATTTCATATTTAGTAATACATAATAATACTAATAATACTATAATGATACAAATATTAACAATCTGTAAACATCCCTTATTACTATAGTAATACATAAAACAGATTAAATGATATATAAAACAGTTTGACAAAATGACAATGTTTTAAGAATATTTGGTTTATCGATCATACATGTATACCAAAAATTGATGCACAACATATACTAATACTAATGTTAATGTTAACTCGATACTAATGTTAACATTCACTTCATCATTATAAATACAATAGTAATACATAATAGTAAATTAATGATTTGAATAGCAGTCTGACAAATTGTCAGCAATTACAAAAAATTTTGGATTATCTCCTCTATACCAACTATCAAGGCACACCATGATGTCAACATTCTTTATATCACTGCATTATTGTAAGTATAGTAATACGTGTTATGTATGAAGTTAAGCTGCAAAGGCAAAATGAGCAATATAAAGATGTCTGGAAGGCAACACATATGGCACAAGTCTTCAAGCCTTCCAGACATCCCCACATCAACTCAAGATTGTCCCTGCCTTTCTATACTTTAGCTATGAATCATTACAAGCAACAATTTGAACTCAGTGTCAGATAAATGATGAACCTAAATTAGGTATCTGGGGGCTTCTGATGAGTTTATGATGAATGTATAGAAAAAAAATTGAAATTTATTTATAAAGCGCATAGAGGTAAAAGTTTTTATTTCAAAACAGATAAAAGTCAATGTCTATTGTATTTGGGTTTACAGAAGAGAAATTAGAGTTATCTCCCATTTATCAACCATAGAATAAAATTGTTCATCATACATATGTAAATGTGTAATGAGGCAAACAATTAGTGAACACATTTAACTTTAGAGAAGAAAACAAGTAGTACTTATACAGTTTTGGTAATTTAATAGTATTTGATTTTCCAATGAATTAACTTGATTGTGCAAAATTTGTTAATTGGTAGCAGAAAGCTAAGGGAACCTAGAAGTTATATATCTGGACAATGTTATCAAATTTGAATGATATATAATTATATATAAATTACTACAGAAAAAAGTTGGATGAAGTTATTGTAATCTAAAGAACAATCTATTGCCGGTCTTTTTCTTGTATTTTCTTCTCAATGTCATCAAAAAGGTTGAATCTGATACAAGTCTCTGATGATGTCTTCCCATATACCGAACCATTAAAATACCAGGCACTCTCTAGGTTTTCACAGTTTCTTAGTCTTGTAATTAGTCCCATATTATGTTTTGTAACATCGTCCACCAGCAAGATACCACCTTTACCAAGCTTCTTCTTCTCCCTCATAATTTTAGACTTAACATCTGAGTTTTTACACTTAACTATAACTGGTCTTGGCTCCCCTGACTTTCCTGGTATCCTGTGTATAGCCTGTATCTCTGATTGGTCAATAGTTACATCCAGTTTCCCTTTTACAATATCATGGATCTGCAATTTCATTGGTCGAAAATAAAACATGTACTATGGTAATCCTATGATGGAGTTAGTATGATATATCATTTTGTGCATCATTAGTACATGTTTTATTTTTGATAAATGAAATTGCAGATCCGAATTCACTGCAATGTCTGCCATGTAAATAATATGGAAGGAGTTTTCGTCGGAGGTGCATTGAGGAAAACATTGACTTGTAGTACCTGGTAGTAAACAATGAGGGTCAAGATGAGTGGATATATTGAAAATATATTTAGTAGGCTTCAACCAGATGTCGCTGTCTACATGTATACATGAAGGAAATATAAATTAGAATGATTTGAAAAAGTGCACTATGTAATGTTAAGATTATGAAATTCCTCTGTTTTGGTTTTTTAGTGGGTTGGAGCTATAATTATTTTTTCTTAACAAGCCCCTGTGTGTTGGACAAGGGGATAATATGCTTGATGTTAAACCTTACATTATACGCCACTTTAGGAGAATGATGAGTCACTCTACACAGTATCTTCAGGATGTTGATAATAGTTGGTGCCTGTGGTCGTGTCTTTGTCAATATGTATCGTAGTCTTGGTAAAAAATTCATTCTTGTTACCAAACACTGAAATTAAATCAACAATTAATTAGTAAATTTGAATAAACCTGTACATATATAAATACAAGTGGAGATGCAGAGTAAAAGTCTTACCTAAATATGGACATGTCATAAAATAAATACAAAAATTATGACAGCACAAAATATTGAATATGACAGCCTTCAGACATAAAATTCTGGCAGAAAATATTTAGCAATTGTAATTGCATGTTGAATTCTAAAAGTCTCATGTACTCAGATTCACAGATCATATTCAGAGATAATGAAAAAATTAGACGGTCATACCAACCACAAAATGTATCTACATGTATTGAAGATAAATGTACATGTATTTAGAACTTTTGAAAGTGAAGCTCTTGCTGTGATAAATGACTTCTTATATGTATACATGTACATCATAAGAGTTTCTAAGAATAAGACAAATGCAAAACTAAAACATTGCAACACGTGTATATACAAAAGGGTAAAAAATGTTTTTCATAATTGCCCTACGTATTAATTTCTTTATATACTAGAATACAAAAAATAAATAAAGACCCTGCAAAACATTAAATTGACAATATGAGAAGTCTTTAAAAATACTGAAAACTTTTGATTTAAAATTGGACATTTTAAGTCACTTTTTGCTGTGATAGATGCTTCTTTTCAAGCCTTTTTTTCCAGTAAATCTTTAAAACTTTGCTTTATTTTTCTGTTTTTTTATAAAGTGAATGCTTTGAGAACACTTTCTCCACATTTTTAAAAAGCAGAACTTGTTTTCTTCTTGAATAAACACAATATTGTTTAAATTTTGACCTCAACTTTCATTAAAACAAGATTGATAAACCACTATTTTCTGATCATATTTGGAATCCTCAGTATTTGAGAAATAATTCATGGCTGCCATGGATTGTGGGCATTTTAACATGGATTCGAATTGTTTTTGCTATTATTTTATTCCAAGAGTTAGCAAGGGTAAAATAAGCGAAAACAACAAGAATAAGGGAATTACGCTTTGAGCTAAAGGTGTTCTATTGTAGTGTTATACTATATGTTATATTGGTATAATACCATGGATCTATTTACATAGCTAAATCATTACCCAGGCTTCCCGAAATGTGCCAGTCCGTCAGTCCTGACCAGCATTTTTGAGTCTGGACCGGCGAATTATTATCCGTGTCGGACCAGAAGACCAGCAAAAGATTTCATCTTGCCATTGGTTGTTGCATCTGTTTATCTGCATGTCAATAGAAAATGTTTCAACCGGTCTTTAAACTATAACATTGCTTGCTTTCTTTATTAAATTTTTGCTTTAGAATATGCAAGCTTTATCCAATTTTGACTACGAAATTGCTAACACGATTATTTTCAGGATTTTTCTCATAATGGTACGGCAAGTTCACTTTCGGTCCAGCAATTTTTCTTGCTTGTCAGACCAAATGACTGGCAGAATTTTTCATCTTTCGGAAAGCCTGACTACCCCCATATTAGAATTAACAATAAATCTTAAAATTGAAAAATTCATAATATAATATTTTAAGCTGTTTAATCTACACGTAGTTCCTACTGTTATTTGTTTTTTTCTTATTTGATTCCTTGGTAGATTGTGGCATGTTACTGTATTTTTCAGCCATTGTAGGTGTTTCCTGTTACCCTTTGTATCTAAATTTATCTAATCTCATTTGTGAAACAACTAAATTTAAAAATTCTAACTTTATATTTTAAACTTATTGAAGTGAAAAATATGGCATGAAATAAATGTAGTGGGTGTGGAAGAGAATAACCATAACACAGGTTTTTAATTGTGGAGGCATGGTGCATAAATGTAAAAATTTTGAAGGCTCCAACACTCAAGAGATGTTAGAGGAGTGTTCGAGCTATTGAGGTTGAACTACATGTACATTTAAACTTGAACAAAGGATCAGAAAAAGGGTGTGAGACACTGCTGGTGTTTGAGCTATTGAGGTTGAACTACATGTACATTTAAACTTGAACAAAGGGATCAGAAAAATTCGTAAAGGTTCCTTTGAACCTGGTGTCTCGCCTGCTCTTACTTACATGTTGTTATAATTAGGCATTATATTAACATATACATGTATATTTGCCCTTATTCAGTAAGATACATTTAATGTATGAACTTGTAAAACACAGAATAAAAAGAAGATAGTATAGGTTTTTTGGTGAATTAGTTTAATTAGAGGTATTTATGCTGTAAACTAAATGAAAATTTATTGTTACCATATAGAAAGTGTTGAAATTTTGTAAATGTGTATTGAAACAAATTAGTAATATTAATGAAATGATCTTTGGTACACACACATTAAGAAGCATTGTAACTGTAATATTTGTGTAAGCAATAAACAAATTATAAATATCTAAGAATTAACAGGTCTTGACGAGAATTGAAATCCAATATTTTTGGAATTCAGGTATTGAAAATGACTGTTTTCACCAGAATGCATTTAAAATGTTATGGCTGCTATGCAGAATTCCAAAAAATAACAGATCTTGAATAGTTTAAGGAAATGTACCAAAATTGGAATCAAATATTTTTGCAATTCCATTATTGATAATTAATGTCTTCATCAATATTTGTTTAAAAAGGCATGGTTGCTAGGTAGAATTCCAATAATTTAATAGGTCTAAGAGAGTTACATGAAATTTACCAAAAATAGGAATAAAAATTTTTTGCAATTTTATTCATTATAAACAAACATTTTATTCATTAAAATGTTTGTTTATTTCAAATTCCCCCAAAAACCATGGTTGCTAAGAAGAATTTCCAAAAATTGCATGTCTTGATGAGTTTCAGGAAATTTACCAAAATTGGAATCAAATATTTTTGCAATTCCATTATTGAAAATTACTGTTTTCATTAATATATTTTTAAAAAAGTATGGTTGCTAGGTAGAATTCCCAAAATTAATTGGTCTAAGAGAGTTCCAGGAAATTTACCAAAAATTGGAATCAAATTTTTTTGCTATTTTATTCATTAAAATGTTTGTTTATTTCAAACTCACTCAAAAACCATGGTTGCTAAGAAGAATTTTTTAAAAATTGCATGTCTTGGACAATTCCAGGAATTTTACCAATGTTGGAACCCTGTTTTTTTATTTCTTACTCGTTCAAAATTGTGCTTGGCATTAAAGAATTGCCTTATTTTCAAAATTATATGCAAAAATTTCAAAAATTATCGGTCTTTGATATTTTCAGGAAATTTACCGAAGTTGGAACCATAATGAAAATTCCAACACCTTGTTCCATATCTGCACACTGCATGCAGCAATGTCCAATTTTAATGAAATTCTGTTAAGATACAAACACTTAATTCACTTTAATTTGTGGATTAACATTGAAATATTTAGCAAAAAAGTAAGTCCAAATATGAAAAAAATATGGAAAAACCAAAAAAAAAATTTTCCAATTTTTTTCAGCTGGAGATAATTTTCTGACCATCATCTAAGTTTTGACCACTTTTCAATAAATTCCAATAAGATTTAATAACTTTATTCAACTTCTAAAAAACTTTAATCTGTGGGTTAACATTCAATTTTTTGGCAAAAAAAACTAAGTCCAAATACGGAAAAAATACGGAAAAATGAAAAAATAAATTTCAAAATTTTCATCTGGAGGTAATTTTCAGAACATTTTCTAGCTTCTGATCAGTTTTTTATGATATTCAAATAAGATTTAATAACTTTATTCACCATCTAAAAAACTTTAATTTGTGGGTTAACATTTAAAAAAACTATGTCCAAATACGGAAAAAATACGGAAAAATAGAAAAAAAAAATTACAATTTTTTTAGCTAGAGGTTATTTCCTGACCATTATCTAGCTTCTGTCCAATTTTGACACAATTCTATGAAGATTAAATGACTCTATTCAACAATTCTATGAAGATTAAATGACTCTATTCAACCTATGAAAAACTTGTGCAATTGTTGACGCCGAAGACGACAACGACGATGGAATTTGGATCGCTATGTCTCCCTTCCGCGACATTCGTCGCAGGCGAGACAAAAAGGGTGTGAGACACTGCTGGTGTTTGAGCTATTGAGGTCAAAATTACATGTATTAAACTTGAACAAAGGGATCAGAAAAAGGGTAAGAGACACTGCTGGTGTTTGAGCTATTGAGGTTGAACTACATGTACATTTAAGGTAGATGGGTACCCCAAAATTTTTTTCCATAGATTCTTTTTATTTTTGCAGGAAAGTTTCCTTATTATATAAGCATTGAAATAAAAAAAACTAGATGTTGTCGGAAACGACAGCTATCCCCGCACTCCCTGTTTGACACAGAAAACAGTTGTAATACACCCTTGGCATAATTTTTTTCATTATCTTTGAAATCTACCTATTGATAGTCATTATTGTTACTAAAAGAATTCTAGGATATATGGTTGCTAAGTATAATTCCAAAAAATAAGTGGTCTTTAAGACTTTCAGGAAATTTACCAAAATTGGAATCAAATATTTTTGAAATCTAATTTATGAAAATGTTTGTCTTAAACTACACAAACATTTTAAGTATGGTTGCTAGGTAGAATTCCAAAAAATAAGTGGTCTTTGAGACTTTCAGGAAATTTAACAAAATTGGAATCAAATATTTTTGAAATCTAATTTATGAATATGTTTGTCTTAAACTACACAAACATTTTAAGTATGGTTGCTAGGTAGAATTCCAACAAATAAGTGGTCTTTGAGACTTTCAGGAAATTTACCAAAATTGGAACCAAATATTTTTGAAATCCGATAAATGAAAATGTTCATCCTAAACTACACAAACATTTTAAGTATGGTTGCTAGGTAGAATTCCAAAAAATAAGTGGTCTTTGAGACTTTCAGGAAATTTACCAAATTGGAACCGCCTTTCAGAATCGTAAGTTATCAGAATTTTGCTTTTTATCAAAACTTGTCAGAATATAATATAATATGCCAAAATTTTAAAAAAAATATGTGTTTTTGACATTTTCAGGAAATTTACCAAAGTTGGAACCGGAACCAAAATTCCAAAAGCTTATTGCAAATCTATAGACTATATGCAACAATTCTGCAT
>MJUU01052301.1:0-29167 GCA_002080025.1 Modiolus philippinarum
TGGTCTCTTCCTTTGATCGTTTCGGACTTTTATTGTCACTTTCACTTAAAAGGTCAGCCGCATAATTGATGACGTAGAATGGAATGTCAACATAAACAATGGCTGACGGTAAACTGTGTTTACACAGATCGTGCTTATTTTTATCCTTTGGAAGTTTTGTAAGATATGGGCATAGGAAAAAAAGCCAAATTTGTGCTGATTTATCATTTTTATTGCAAATCTCAACTTGGAATAAATGTTGCGTTAATAAGTAATCCTAAAGAGACAACTTACCACGAGGACAAAAATGACGTCATCGCGGGCTTCACGTGCTAGATGTAAACAAACAAAATGAGTGACCGAAATAACAATATGACCGATTTCAAGGTATGAAGGGATATGTTTAAATTTATTAAAACTAAGATAAACGTAAAACAAGTATTTATAATTCCAAGCAAAAGGGGGTATTTAAGAGTTAAGCAGAATTTTTAAATAATCTAACAAAATTAGATTTGATAACAGAAATATTTTATTTTATTAAAAATATATCAAAGTGTATGGTTTCTACGTGAATGCCCTAAAAGTGTTTTTGAATAATTGTTTCTTCTTATCAAAACTAATGTTAGAGCTATTATTTAAAGTAGAATTCCAAAAATAAACTGCTGTTTGACTACTCAAAAAAACCGATGAAAACTTGGCATTTGTTTTGGAAGCAATTGTGTGAAAATGTTTCCTAGTCTAGACAGATTGTAAATGGATGGTTGCTTGGTTTAACTTTAGAAAAAGTTGTCCTTGAGATTTCAAGAGATTAGCCAAAATTGAAAAAAAAAGACGACAGTAGAATACTGAAGGAACAAAGAACAATATTACAAAAATCAAAGTCCAGAGACAAGGTAAGAGTAAGAACACCAGAAGACGGAAGAACAATGACCCTACATACCATAAAGGATGTATTCTCCTGAGGGGTCAAAATTTTTCTGCATCAAGTTTTTCCCGAAACCTATATTTCTATAATGCAAAGACCATAAAAAAATCATTTTTGAAGAGAAAACCATATGTCTGTGTGCATTTTTTTGCAATATAGTCATTAAAAAAACCCTATTTTTTGGCGATTTTTTGCAGATTTTATCAAGTTTGGCCTATTTTTGGGCCTTTTTGGTTAAAATATCGATTTCTAGCATCAAGTTTTCTTTCAAAGTTTCCAGATTGTTAGATATCATGAGTCTGAAGAAATATCACCAATAAAAAGCATAGGTCCGTGATGATATAAGACAGTTTTGTAAGAAAATGTGACTTTTTTCGATCAAATTCAAGACTTCGTAAAAAACCTTAAAAATCTAGATTTTTCAAAATTCCCATCAACTACACAGTCAAAACTCACCATTTTAAGTTTAGATAATTGGACAATAATATCTTTAAGAACTTTGAAAAGAATAAAATGATACAATTTAGATACGATTTAGGGGGGTCGTTATATTTTATAAATCAATAAAATAATGTCACCCATAAGGCAAGTTTTAAGAATTATTCATAAACGAGATTTCAACGAGACTGAAACCTCAGGAGAATACATCCTTATACGCACTAACAGTGTAAAATTTCAAAAAAGGGTGACATCAGGTGCAGGGGGGGTGGTAAACATGTCCTGCTCTTGATCTCGCTTGAGGGGCTGAATATTGTTTGAGTCTGGTTGAAGACCCTCATGGGACATCAAGATGTAGACAGGAATAAAAGCCCTGTCCTTCATAAACTAGAGTTTTCTTTGTATCGTGCACGTTTTTGTCACATGTACATTCACTCCATATCCTTTCATTTTTTTCTATATCCTGCTCTGTATACAGCACTTGTCACACCGTCGGTGAAGCAAACATTTTTTTGATAGATCTGTCAGGTAGCTGATTGGTTAATGTCATTTCCTAACCAACCCTGAGACAAAACCAATTAAAGACCATAGAAATCTTTTTTTTCAAATTTGTTTGAATGTGTCTTCTAAATTACACAAACTCTAAAATAATAGATTTTAGGTAAAATTTCAATAAAAATTGAGAGTTTTTATTCTCCGTTTGTTCTATTCCAGTAAATGACATAAATTGAAGCAGAAATAATTTATGCACTAATCATGTGTCAAGTCATGTTTCAAGTTTCTGAAAACCAGAACATCCATATAAGTAAATAAGAGAGGTATGTTCGAAATTTACCCTTTGTCACAGATTTTGAGATATGTTTTCTTTATATCTTATTGATTTACAGTTTTGACCCAAACTAAAATAAGATTTTACTGGGAAATAAAATGTTTTTTTATGAATTACCAGATTTATGTTTAGCAAGACATTTTAAGGTGTTTGATCAATGATCAGTATTGGTTATATTAGCACACTACAATAGAAAAGATTGAAGTACAATATTTGTGCTGTTAAAACCTTCTCAGTCTGGCAAAAAAATTGTTTTTCTTCCTAGAATATTTTAGATTATGTCTTAATTTCAAGTAATTATATGCAAGGGATATTGACGTTTATAAAATAAGAAACTCTTTATCTCAATACCTTCTGCAGGCTCTCATTTGAATTGAATTTATTTATAGGATCAAACACTCATTCTCAGGAAAATATCTATGTTTAACTCACAAACTGAATAAGGACTTTATGTAAAGTTTGTGAGTGAGCTGCCAGAGTTTAGACATACATAATTTCCTAAAAATCAGTGTTTAATTCTTATAATTCCTATTTTGTACGTTTAAAAATGCATGATCCATGTTAACGACGCCTTTATTAATTGCACTATATTTTTGCGGAGCAGATTAAAGGGCAAACGGAAATATCGAAAAATATTTCCGTTTGCTATTCATGACGTTGACCAATGAAAATGAACGTTACAATTACATTTGGAATTATATCAGTATTTCTTCAATATATTTAAATTGTCTAACAGTGTGCACACATTTTTTTCGACAGTCATTAATTGGCCAAATCTGTGTAAAATAATATCTGTTAAATAACTAAGTACCGAAGCTAGCTGTTAATTTGGATTCTGCATATGCGCAATTCGACAACTTATGTCTCTTCAGTGCAGATCAAATCAAAACATTTGGAAACCCATATACCCAAATATGCGTAAAATCTGATATAAAACAAACATCAATTAAGTCTAAATAGTAAAGCCAAAATCAGCTAAGGACAGAGCTATGCAAGAGAGAGATACTCCTGAGGGGGATACTCCTGTGTAAACGACACAGAAAACAGTTCAAGATATTTTTCTGAAAGAACACTCAGTCATATCCATAGATATATAATAAAATCTAGCTCACAATTCAAGTTCATTGCCTTTCTGGTATAATGAACGATTTTGTAAATTTTTATTCTTCCATATATAAACTCTCCTCAACAGGCTGCATTTAATTTTGCAAAGCAAATCAAGTACCGCTGTATTGAAAAAAAGTACCAATTATCTCGATAATGTATTCGACAGAATATTAAGACTATACCTATATGGCAACATAACCCCAAAAGCAGTTGTTTTGCAGAACATAGTGGTAGATATTTACCTGTTAAATAACTCAATAACGAAGTTTCTGAAAATTTGTATGCATATTGCCATTTCGACAACGTATGTCTCATCAGTGCAGATAAAATATATAAATTGGAAATCGAAAGGTGTACAAGGGCTGATTGAGAACAAATAATCAAAAGGATGTTGTATACAAAACATCTTGTCTTAACATAAACTGAAGTTAAAGAAGCATTTTGATAATTCAATGATTAAAACTAATTAATTGTGGAACCACTGATAGGTAGTAAAATTTTTGATGCAACTGAAATCTGATGTAACAATAACACTTACCTTCAGTTGTCATTAGTGGTTCGTTGTCTGGTCGGACTGTATATTCTTCATCCGTAGTAGTTAAGTACACTGTAAGAAAAATATATTTCGTGTATTATTATTTCTATGCAAAGAATTTTATAAAAAGCTGACCAACGGTGATCTTACATAGGCAAAAGATGACTGAAGCGTCAATTTTAAAAAACTAAGAAAAAAGAATAATATCAAAATTAAAACAATTATAGTTACCATCTGTTGTCTCTTTTAGTTGTTTGTCTGGTCGTACTGTTACTTTTCCTTCTAAAGTAGTGACAACTGGAAATATAATTGGTTTTATGCTCTTTATTTTCCTAAGATATGGTGTACTTGTACATGAGATAACATATCATGTGTACACTCTGTTCAATTACATGTACTTTTGTCTAAATGTATGTATATTTTAAAACTTCAGGTTTAACTCCCTCAATCTGAACGTTTGTTTAATGTTGAACGTTGGACAATAAACCAATTTGACTCCGGTGAAGTTTTGTCCTTGGCTATATTTGATATTACTGATTATTCGGATTCGGTTGGTTTTATGCATTTTAAACATTTTTTGAAATTATGAATTTCCTACGTTTTGGTTCTAGTGCTGCTAATGAGAAATTAATTTCCGAAATGGCCATACAACTCATTAAAATAATTGCAGTTGGAGTAAACATATGTGTTATGGTCTCATGTTCATTTACTTCATATCCTTTCGTAAAATATTTAAATAATACTCTTGAATATTTGTACANAGTGATGTTTGTGCTACCGATTTGTCCTTGTGACTGTTTCAATACTACAGAGATTTACAAAAATGCTTTTCAAAATTTCACCATGGTGCTGTTTGAGGGTTAGAGAAGTAACATGTAACATGGATTTATTGGTTTTTTTTGTCTAAGGGTTAGAAAGTGACATTAACCAATCCGCTACAAAACAGACCTATCAAAACACTGTATGCCTCATTGATAGTGTGACGGGTGTCGCTAGCGGGGCAGGACATGCTTACCCTTCCGGAGCACCTGATGTCACTCCCGGTTTTCATGGGAGTTCACACTATGAGTGCCTTAGTTCTTAATGTTATCTTTTTATTTCCGTGCATTGTAGCTGTCTCACGTCCTTGTTTTGTCTTTGTTTTTATCTGTTACCGTTTCTGCCATGTCTTTGGACTTCGATTTTTGTAGTCATCGCTTCCCTTGTTCCTTCGGTATTCTACTGCCGTTGTTTTAAGCGACAATTTAAAAAAAAACTAAGAAAAAAGAATAATATCAAAATTAAAACAATTATAGTTACCATATGTTGTCTCTTTTAGTTCTTTGTCTGATCGTACTGTTACTTTTCCTTCTAAAGTAGTGACAACTGGAAATATAATTGGTTTTATGCTCTTTATTTTCCTAAAATATGGTGTACTTCTACATGAGATAACATATCATGTGTACACTCTGTTCAATTACATGTACTTTTATCTAAATTTATGTATATTTTAAAACTTCAGGTTTAACTCCCTCAATCGAATCTTCTGAACGTTTGTTTAATTTTGAACGTTGAACAATAAACCAATTTAAATCCGGTGAAGTTTTGTCCTTGGCTATATTTGATATTACTGATTATTCGGATTCGGTTGGTTTGATGCATTTTAAACATTTTTTGAAATTATGAATTTCCTACGTTTTGGTTCTAGTGCTGCTAATGAGAAATTTAATTTCCGAAATGGCCATACAACTCATTAAAATAATTGCAGTTGGAGTAAACATATGTGTTATGGTCTCATGTTCATTTACTTCATATCCTTTCGTAAAATATTTAAATAATAAATCTCTTGAATATTTGTACACAAAAATGCTACTAGCATTTTCACAAAATGCCCTTAGCTACAAGTTAATGGTGTAACTGCAAAAATCAACAAGTATAGTGATATCATTATTGAAGACTTACAAAAATATATTTCCTTTTATTTTGCATTTAATCCCAAAAGCCAAAATTTCTTTCTATTCCTAAAAATCATTTACTCGATTGCCCTTCGTCTAGCATGTCTGGTTGTTCTTTACATACTGTAACATCTACCATCCGTGGTGTCTAATTGGGTCTGTGCTGTTTATCTGTGTGTGTGTGTGTGTGTGTGTGTTCATTTATCTTTCCTGTTCTATACTTATGTCATTTTTTTTCGTTGTTGCCATTGTCTTTAAATGATTCGTTTTAGACTGCCGGTTCGGTTGTCCCTTACATCACTCTACTAAAATAAACTGCACTTTAATTTACAAACACTCTGACGAACATACCTAAAAAGTTTCCAAATATTAAACAAGTATTTTATAAACATATCATTTTGTATATGGCTCTCGTTGGATGTCCTTGGTACTTGATTTTGCCTATTTTTTCGATATTTTTTATTAAGAGTATGTTTTACTTTGCCTTTGGATTATGGCTTTCCATATGATTTCATTCCAGGTTACTACTTGAAACATGTATACAGCATAACTAATCACATGTTCATTATGCAACTTGGGTTTTTTTGTATTCTGTTACTAATACTAAAAAACCTTAAATAAACCTGAACAATTTCCTGGATAATTTATAATAATATTAGATTTTGATGAAACCTAATTTTAGAATTTAATTCTTCTATGAAATGATCAACATGGTCTTATAACAAGGTTGCTCAATATACCACTACAAGTCAATGGTTTCCCTATCAACAAAAGTGAGCAATTTTCGAATCTCAAATTTGATATTGATAATGACAATTTATACCACCGCGTCAAGGCAAGAATACAAAGGGCGCGGGCGTTGCTATAGTTCGAGTTGGCATATATCGTAAACCCTTTCACTAGTTTTCAATATCAAGATGTACGCTCCACTACGTCGAAGAGAGAGAGAATTTATAATAAACGCGATAACAGATGTGACTAAACAGCTGCAACACAAGTATACCAGACTAGTTGTAAGACTACATCGACAAGATATAATTTAACATCGACAAAGTATGTTTGTGTGTGGCAGTGCAAGTCGCCGTGGCCTTTATGAAAAGAGCACACATCCTTTAAGTCGATAGGTTGAGAATATAATTATTTTATAATGATGAAGTCTATCAAGTAAACTGTAAAAGTTATTAAAAGTAGTAAATCCCTTCATTTATAAGAATACCGATTATTATTTTACCCTAAATTAAGCGTTGTGGATCGGCAGGTAATTCAACGATATTAATCGACATCATATGTTAATTGACAACAGAGGTAAAGTTTTGATGAAATAGTACTTAAAGCATGTGTGATTATTCAACAATGAAAAACGAGCTTTTTCAAAATTTTTTTTTTATTTTAGGTTTGATTTATTTTTCTTTTTGATGGGAAAGGGTATGTTAAAAAACAAAACAAAAACAAGCAAATACAGTATTATTATAATAAAGACAAGAAATTAAAACAATAGACATGCATATAAACCAGTTAATGGACTTCTTTTAAGTGAAAATATTTAATCATTCAAGACGAAGAATAGCTGCTAAAAATACATGTTACTAATGTGGTGTACAATACCATTCAGCCCGTTCCGTATCTATTGAAGGACATCTTGACCGTTCTTTTTTTATGAATACTGAATATGAATACTCTGATATGTACTTTAACTGTTACAAAAATATCACAGATGAAATTGTAATTCAAGTTGAAAAAAACAACACAACAACGGCAGTAGAATACCGAAGGAACAAAGCACAAGATTACACAAATCAAAGTCCAGAGACATAACAAATGCAAGAACACCAGAAGACGGAAGACCACAGGCACCATATGCCCACCAAACACACGAACATTACATATACAACACAAAAAACTAAAGCACTAACAGTGTGAACTCTCAAAAAACAGAGTGACATCAGGTGACATCAGGTGCTCCGGAAAGGTAAGCATGTCCTGCTCTGTATACAGCACCCGCCACACTGTCAGTGGGTCAATCCAGGTTAAGTAGATAAAACAAGTGCAATGAATGAAATTCCCGAACGGCAATTAGAACAAAAGTACCAATTATCGGGGTTTAATAGTTAGTATCCTCCGTTACACCTGTGCCCTCTGTTACTCCTATGCACTCTGTCACACCTGTACCTTCTGTTAAACCTGTATCATCTGTAACATCTGTTTCCTCTTATACACCTGTATCATCTGTTACATCTGTTTACTCTTATACACCTGTATCATCTGTAACCTCTGTTTCCTCTTGTACACCTGTATCATCTGTTACATCTGTTTCCCCTTATACACCTGTATCATCTGTAACATCTGTTTCCTCTTATACACCTGTATCATCTTTTACATCTGTTTCCTCTTATACAGCTGTATCATCTGTAACATCTGTAACATCTGTTTCCTCTTATACACCTGTATCATCTGTTAAACCTGTTTCCTCTTATACACATGTATCATCTGTTACATCTGTTTCCTCTTATACACCTGTATCATCTGTAACATCTGTTTCATCTTATACACCTGTATCATCTTTTACATCTGTTTCCTCTTATACACCTGTAGCATTAGTCCTAACTTCCAAATTTTGAAGTCTGTCTTCTTTAAACTGGGTATAGGTGTGTATACGGATATTGATATTATTTTTTTTCTTAAGAAATACATAGGAATTCACTGTGAGCAAAACTGCCATAAGGGCAACCAAATTTGACTTCAAAAACAACTCTAAAGGGAGTCCTCAACTTTGAATCATGTCAGATGTATCTGAACAAATTTTGATAAGTATAACTGTACAATAATTCGATGATGTACGCTTTAGTTTCATATTTTCTTCATGTATTCTCTTTTTGGCAATCAAATTAACCCGTATTTGATACTACTCATGGAAATTTACATTTAATCCAAAAAGAAAGAATTGAACTAAGTAGCCTATATTGCAATCCAAAAATCACTCGTTATGGAACAATGGCAATATAATACCAAAGGAACAAAGGAAAAGAATTTACAAAAATCAAAGTCCAAAGAAGTCCAAAAAACGAGGAGACAGAAAACAATTACGTTAGACACAGAAAATTACGACGTTGGACAGACACAAAGCACTCAAATAAATATCACAAAATTCAAAACAAAGGCACTCACAGTGTGAACTCCAGTGAAACCGAGAGCGACATGGAAGAAATGACATTCCGCGCAAACCTGTGCTAGGGGCCTTATTGAAGTAGTTCGCTCTTTATAGAAGGCCTCATGGTGGCTTCATCAAAGAGAAACAACACTGAAAGCGCTGTTCCATTTGCTTATTCTTACACCCATGACCAAGAAAGACATGGATGTAGCGTTGCTCGACAATTAGCAAAGAATTCCGCTTAAACCAGTCCTAGGGGCCGTCTTGAACTTACTATGAGGTATGAGCAAAGCTCATTGTTGAAGGCCTCATAGTGACTTCAGGATGAAGAACAACAATTAAAGCGTTGTTCCTTTGCTTGTTTTTTACCATGTATTTGTAGGGACTTTGTCTCATGTGCATTACTCCATATCCTTTTATTCACCATGTCTTCTATTAATGTATTATGTATTTTAATATTATCTGTTTAGCTGTAAAATTGTTATCCCTTACATTATTTTCTCTGTGATCGAATAAAAAGATATGCTTAATTTAATAATATATTTGTTTATGTTAAGGATTGAACTCAGATTATCATGTAGTGCAGATTTACAGGTGCTCTTAGCATTTTTCTTTTCCTAATGGAGATCATGACCTTTAGGGTGCAAACAGATCCGAAAAAAAAATTGCAGTAAAACATCTCCTACACTTTCAATAAGAGAGAAAATGTAATCAGTTTTTAAAACACTCCATTACATGTACTTGAAAGTGGTTTTGGAATTTCGATACTTGTCTCAAGGCAGAAAATGGGTTGGTCATTGCCTTTATGGATTTAAGCAAATCAAGCTTTTAATTTTGTGTCTCGGACAGGAGATGAATATGCAGTAGAAGTTGCTTGGTCATAAGGAATAATTGGTCTTTCTCTACTATTCATTGATTTGATGTCATCTTAATTATTACTTTTATATATTTATCTTGCTTAATCGTTTAAAATTTGCAGTAGTTTCTCTTCTGAAATCGAAATCTACTTTTGATTAGTTGAATGGAACCTCTTTCAGGTTCCTTCAGTACAACAGGAGTCGAAGGTTTTTGTAATATTATTACTAACTATGATACTTCCTACGAAAAAGCAAAGATTTGGTTGCTAGGTTGAAATAAAAATACCAAATTGTTTGAAAATTGAGGAATTATATAAGCAAAATTAAAATCGGGTTTTTGTTCTACCTTTTAAATGGTACAAAGGGGATAACAGGAAATGTCTACAATGGCTGAAAATTAGTCACATGCCACAATCTGCCAGGAAACTACACAGGAAAACACAAACGAGATAAAGGAAATACGTAAACTACGATAGGAACTCTGGATAGCCGGACTTGGTACCGGCATTTGCAAAAGCCAGCGGTAGGGTTAAACCGGTTTATGGGTACCCAAACCTCCCCTATATCTGAACCGGTTTTTTACAGTATCATAAATATACGAATAAACCCAATGCAGGTAGATTACTAACTCCATGACCACAACCTTGAAAGGAGAGTAAAAGACAACACGTTATTTTAAAAGATGGGTCAAGGGGGCCCGCCGCTAAACTGCATGCTTGCAAGATGGGTCAAGGGGCGCTCGCTGCTAAACTGCATGCTTGCTCAAGGAGCCTAATCTGCTGGTAAAACACTGTCGCACTACGGAAGAAAAATCAATTCAGAACTTCTCGAAGGGTTTGGTCAAGAATCATCATATACTTCAGTAGACATCGTCAGTATCAATGAGACCAGTATGCGTGTAAAACTTTCAGATAACTAGATCGCAAAGCTTATGTTACGGATGCAAGCAGAGTATCTTGTCGATAACCCCTATTACGTAAAGAATGTAGGTTACGTCACAGCTTCTCTGGATCTTTAATTTTGGCATTTGTTACAACATTTACATAAAAACGAGGATGAGAAATGCCCATAGTACTTAGCTGTTTGTGAGTAACGCAATATTTAGATATTACATGTTCATATCTATAACAAAACATCTTAAAAGTATTCAACAACTTATGAAATCTGTAACCCTGTTGTAAAAGTTTGGTTGCATTCATTAAAGTTGTCAAGAGTAGAACAAACGCGTGCAAATCGTACTAGTTGAGAAATATACACCCCGTAGGATGGAGCTAGAGAAATGTCACCGTCATGAAAAAGAAAATTGGTAATAGTGAAATCAAAATCATCCCTTTTATTATATATTTTAGTTTGTATTTTACCATTGTCAATAATGATGGTTAGATCATATCTTCTCGGTAAATGATGTTTATATAATCTAAAAACTGGGGATTGTCAATAGTAAGGATATTGTCAATATACCTGCTGTTATCATTGAAAATAGAAGTAAGTTTTTCACAGTTTGGTATGGATCTATTGTGAAGTTTTTTTGTTTTTTTTCATGAACTCTCGTTCGTGACAGAACAGAAAAATTCTGCAATGAGAGATATACAATTTGTACCAATGGGACTACCTATGACCTGCAGCTGTTGATAAATAGTATTGCCGAAAACGAACAAAATGTTGTCTAGCAAAAGATTGAGTGCTTTTATCATATCATCACATGTCCCGGAACAATGATCATTATAGGTAATATTAGAGAAGAATTCTTGTTGTGTTGTTCTTTTTTTTTTTTTTTTGTTAAAACAAATGAACTGTAAAGCAGAAATTTAAAAGACCTTTTAATGAGTTGTCCAAATTTGGACTTAATTAAATTGTGTGGAGGGATTGTATAAAGTATGGAAAATCATAACTGTCAATGGAGGAGACTGGTCTTTGAATAGATTGAAGTTTATCTAAAACTTCATTAGAATTTTTACAATCCAAAAGTAATTTACAACAGAGTTTTGATAAGTTTTTTCACAGTATTAAATAACAAACTCCTTTATACAAGTAAGTGAAACAAATGTCAAATTGAGGGGTCGGTGTAGGGGCCCTATGTTTCACTCTCACGGGTGTTACGCTTATAACATTGTTTAATAGATCAATCCGGATGGCTGACGATGGATTGGGTAAAATCCAAAATATGGTGAATTTTATATCAAAAATTATTTTAACAAAGGTAACATAAATTATAAATAGAATGAAATAAAGCTATAAATTATCTCAAATGGCTTAAATCTATATAACTCTATTTGCAATTACTAAGCAAATATATCAAATAAGCTGTTGACTGTATTATCAGTTGGAAGTAAATCGATACTAATAAAGACTGTCTATTAAAACAATGGTTCAACATTAAAATCACCAAAAACAAGTAGGCCTTAAACTGATTCAATGAAATGAGATTTTAGGACATTTTGGTGGTGTCAATCCATATTTACTATTAAAAAACAATGTCAAATTGAGACGTTGGCGTAAGGGCCCTATGTTTCACTCTCATGGTTGTTACGCTTATTACATTACATTGTTTCACTTTCACGGGTGTTACGCTTATAACATTCTTCATATTAAATTTCATTTTTTATCCTTGATTTTAAAATCGGTATTAAAACGTTTAACCACTTATATTTAAGCATTATAATATACATTTTTGAAGTCAAAATTATTTGTTGTTTTAATAAAAAAAAATCTGTTTTTGTGCTTTGCTAAGAATTATGCCTTCAGAGCAAAAACATTTAATTAAAATATTACTTTATTTCTTTACCTTTCTTGACTTACAAAATGTATGACTTCTGTGGCTTTTTACGAAGCTTTTTAATGATGGCTTATATATTGTGTGCATTTCCTTAGTTCATCTAAATACTTGAATAAAAAATAACTTTCGTTATAAATCATTTTTTATTCAAATTTCTAGTTTATTGTATTCGTATTCTGATAAAAGTAATCTAAGTTAGCTAAACCCTTTATCTTATAACTTACCTTCAAATCTATTACAGTATTCTAGATCAATCCACGGTGCTGTTAACAGAAAAAAAAATAAACAGCAGTTTTAATTGAGTTAAATATATAGCAGGTTAGAATTAAGATGTCTACATTTTATTCGACCACTTGAGTAGTTTTTGTAATTTGAATTTAAGGCTTGGAAAACCACATCAGCAAAGCGATAGAAAAATGTCAAAGATCAAAAGTTAAAAAAACAAACATAAATGGAATGTAGATAACACAAACAAACACAGACAATTTAACATTACAATACCATTAATAAGCAGAGCTAAGAGTGATCAAATGTTCCTGTATGCCTCGTTCAATTTTGAAGCTAAGAAGAGACATAAAGTGTACCCAATAATTGCGTCTTTTTTATGAAAACAACGGCAGTAGATACCGAAGGAACAAGGGAAGCGATGACTACAACAATCGAAGTCCAAAGACATGGCAAAAACTGTAACAGATAAAATCAAAGACAAAACAGGGGCGTGAGACAGCTACAATGCACGGAAATAAAAAGATAGCATTAAGAACTAAGGCACTCATAGTGCGAACTCCCATGAAAACCGGGAGTGAAATCAGGTGCTCCGGAAGGGAAAGCATGTCCTCCTCCGCTTCACTATCAGTGAGTCAATCCAGGTTTGAGTCAAATCCGGTTATGTTAATCCGTGAAGACGTGAATCAAGCTGAAAATGTCCGTTTTTCTTTGGGACACAGACACGTCATATCTGTCGATGATGTCATGGTGACGGCCATAGAATTTCTGAAGGGTTGAAAGTAATAAATGCTGAACAAATCCCTGACTAAGCAGCTTTTGGGACAGTGTTTTTACTCTAATTAAAAAGTCACTGTATAAACTGCATGCCCGACAGTAACGAATCAACTGCGAAATGTACACTCCATAGGCTGGAGAGGTAGGTATATTGCTGCTCAGAAAGGGAAGTTCACAATCGGGAAGTTAAAATCATCACGTTTGTCATACAGCTTAGATTTCAAACGTCTATTTTCGTCAATGTAAATTAAAAGATCTAAATACGAAGCTGACGTATGTGTATCAGTAGTCTCTTTAATTTAAAGCTCATTGGGATAGATCTGGTGTAAATATTCCTTGAATTTTGGATTATTAAGAGAAAGTACATCGTCTATGTAGCGAAAGCCGAAATTAAAGGACTGGGCTAAATGTTTTTGTTTTTTCTGTGTTAGCCCTTGTAAAAACTTCGCCTCATACCAAAAAAGGAAAAGATCAGCTAAAAGTGGCGCGCAGTTAGTTCCCATGGGAATCCCGATTGTCTGTTGGAAAACACGGCCTCCAAAGTCGACAAAAATATTATCTATTAAAAATTCCAACATCTTGATTACGTCATTCTAAGTGTACTTCTTGTTTGACTCAGTGTGGTTCTTTATAAAATATCTTTTGTCTTTCCCTACTACTAAATAAGTGTATCTGCGTTTTCCTTTTTTATTGTAGAACGATTGATGTATCAAATCCGAAATTATTGTTTTCAATTTATTGTGTGGCAGGATAGTATAAAGAGTAGAAAAATCAAAGGTTTGTATGCTGTGGCAATGGGTAAGACTGCTAGAGGATAGCTGTTCGAGAAGATCTTTAGAATTTTTCGAATCCACATCTGATTGACACCGCTCGTGAAGTAGACTTTATCGCAGTAACTTTTCAGGCCATCTCTGACTGCGGTAAAAAAAAGTCGTAATGAGCTTAGAGAGTGGCTTAGATATGCATCTGGAAGACCCCGCAATGAATCTCTGTTTGAATGGGTTCTTATGAAGTTTGGGGACCCAGTAGATGTAGGGGAGCTGATTTTTATCATCATCCGCTTTGATGCCAAAGGATGCTAAAACAGAGTTGTGATTTTCAATAATCTCCTCCCTTGATAGTGTAGTGGGAGTATAAGCAGGGTTTCCTGATGAAATGTCATTCCCATCTCCTTAACCAGACAGTCAAGATAATGTTTCTTACACACGAACAGCATGTTGTTAGTAGCTTTGTCTGCAGGGACAATGACGTGATTTATATGGAGGTTGTCCATAGTTTTTCTAACGAGGGGATCTTCAAATATACTGGGATATCTGGATTTCAATGATGTTTTCAAACGCCGAATACGATTCACAATTAACGACTTAATGGACCTTAGCCAAAATATATATTCGATTGCACTTTTTTATGCCCCCGCCGCTAGGCGGTCGGGGGCATTAAGGTTTACCCTGATCCGTACGTCCGTCCGTACGTCCGTACGTCCATCTTTTTGGTTTCCGGATGATAACTTGAGTATCCTGCATCGGATGAAAACTAAACTTGGTCACATGCTTACTTATCACCCAAGACAGAACCCTATCGATTTCCAGGTTGGTACCCCCAAGGTCAAGGTCACAGTTGCTAAAAATAGACTAAAATTTCAATGAAATTTTGGTTTCCGGATGATAACTTGAGTATACTACATAGGATCAAAACCAAACTTGGTCACATGCTTACTTATCACCGAAGACAGACCCATATCGATTTCCAGGTTGGTACCCCAAAGGTCAAGGTCACAGTTGCTAAAAATAGACTAAAATTTCAATAGAATTTTGGTTTCCGGATGATAACTTTAGTATACTACATCGGATCAAAACCAATCTTAGTCACATGCTTGCTTATCACCGAAGACGGTACCCTATAGATTTCCCGGTTGGTTCCCCCAAGGTCAAGGTCACAGTTGCTAAAAATAGACTAAAATTTCAATAAAATTTTGGTTTCCGGATGATAACTTGAGTATACTACATCTGATCAAAACCAATCTTGGTCACGTGCTTGCTTATCACCCAATTCAAAAGCCTATTGATTTCCAGGATGGTAGCACCAAGGTCAAGGTCACAGTTGCTAAAAATAGACTAAAATTTCAATAAAATTTTGGTTTCCGAACGATTACTTGAGTATTCTGCATCTGATCAAAACCAAACTTGGTCACTTGCTTACTTATCACAATAGACATAATCCCATAGATTTTAGCGTTGATACCACCAGGGTCAAGGTCACAGTTGCTAAAAATAGATTAGTATTACATATAAGACTGTTTCTCAGATTATTTGTTGGAACTACAAATTATATCAAAACCAAACCAGTTCCAGTGCCTATTTATCACAGGAGAAAGATCCTTTCTAATAATAGTTGATAAATATATATTGTATATAGTTATGCCTTTAATAATTTATAGGTTTCGATTGCAAGGAGGCGGGGGCATCCGTGTCCCATGGACACATTCTTCCATTTTTTCTTTAATTTATGGGGGTCACATGACGAGAATTGCAGACTCTTTTATCATAAAGTACTAATAGTGTGGATCAAATTTAGATCTTAAACTTGAAGATGAGATGTTGTCTTCTTGATGTTCATTCCTTTCTTTTTCATGTCAATAGATGCTTCGTATGCGTTTGCATGATATGCTTCAAGATAGAATCCGTACGACTGTATCATATACCGGCAAGTGAATACTCAGAGAAAGGAGAAAGTTTTAAATCCAAAACAACAATACAATTCATATTAAACACAACTTGAAGCAACATGACCAAGAGAAAACAAATAAACAAAAATGAAAAATAACACTAAGAAACAATATCACTAACAGTGTGATTACATACAAAAACTTAGGTATGTTTAGGTGCTCCGTAAGGGTGAGCATGATCTGCTCAACGCTTTCAATGTGGATGAAATTTCGTTTTGTTAAATTCATCCGCCGTTTTCTAGATTCTATTTCTAGGCTTAAATTAAACTATAATTGTCAGTTTTTAAAAAACTACTTCCTGGAATTCCGATGTGATTTAAGAGCCTGTCTCACAGAAAACCATGCAAATGTGTCCAGGGGTGATACTGTCAGAAATCCATGGCACACAATGCAAGTATACCAAACCAAATTCACATGCAAAATATTATGCGTCTAATCCATTGGAGTAGCAGTTTATGGGGGTACCACAGTAATGCCCCCTTTTTCACGACAAAAAAACAACGGCAGTAGAATACGGAAGGAACAAAGCACAAGATTACAAAAATCAAAGTCCAGAGACAAGGCAAAAGCAAGAACACCAAAAAGACGGAAGACCAAAGACACCACATGCCCACAAAACACACGAACATTACATATACAACACAAAAAACTAAAGCACTAACAGTGTGAACTCTCAATAAACAAGAGTGACATTAGGTACTCCGGAAGGGTAAGCATGTCCTGCTCTGTGCACAGCACCCGCCACACTGTCAGTGGGTCAATCCAGGGTAAAGTCAAAACCGGTAATGTCAAATCTGGAAAGATGCGAATCTAGCTGAAAATGTCAGTTTTTATTTGTGACACTAACATTTCATATCTATCTATGAAGTCGTGGTGACGGCCATAGAATTTCTGAAGGGACGAAAGTAACAAAGGCTGAACATATCCCTGACTCAGCAGTTTTTGTGACAGTGCTTTTCCACAAAGTCACTGTAAGTACTGCACGTTCTACAAAAAAGAGACAAAATCAAGGGAATTACTTGAAGTATAAATGCCCAAGATTTCAATCTTATTTTACATTCAAGGCTAATTTTATTTATATATGTAACAAAGTATTAAAAAAGGCATGACATGAGCAACTAGTTTTATTTTCAGAAAACACATTTTTTTATATTATTCATTTCAATACCATTTTAGAATATCTATGTTCAATTTTCATAAATTTCATGAATTCATTATTTACTCATGCATCTCGATTCGGTGGTTGCAGAATTTTTATATTTATACATAATTTTGCACATCTTGTTATATATATATAAATATAAAGAATTCACCCACGGCAAATAATAATCAAATTTTTAATTTACAATGAAAATATATACGACCGATGGCCATAAAAAGCCATTATAAATTTACAGGTTAAATTATATTCAACATGTTTAAGTAGCCAATACACTTGTAAATGCATAAAACTGGAATATGTATTTAGAAAATAACCTCACTGAATGTCCAAGCACTGAAAGAAATGATGTTAATATCATTTATTCAAATATTACCAAATCAAAGTGCTGAAGGTACTGCTGGTGCCGAGTGTGAATTTTTAGATATTTGATATACAACAGTATATTACATCTGTTTCATTATCATTGATATAAACTATTATCATGTGTAATCTATAAATAATGGACTTAACAATGTAGATGCCTAAATTGAAACAAAAAAAATCTATAATAAAATAATTCGATCAAAAATACTGGGTATAATAGTGAATTCACTCAAAGATCATGTCTAAAAACTGTACTAGCGCAACTGCTAATTTGCATGAACTATTTACAAATGTGAGAAAAAAGATTATCTTCTTTACAAAAAAAATGAAATTACATAAAATATCCCTTTAAATCGTACATGTAGGTAAATTCGATTTCCCAACTGTAGAAAGGGGAGATAGTTAAAAATTTAACACTGTAATTTTAACTATTTTACTGAATGCTGAGGAAATCTTATCCACTGCACTAAAAGACTTTGAGTGTGTATTTTTGTTGTTTGGTTCAGATTGCTATATCTGCAAAGTTTTTTCCCAGATTAAATAAAATCCTACAGATATTTCCCAGTGCTACCCATATACTCTAAATTTCCCAATATACCATTACACTTTGTTTTCAAGAAATAACATGAGCTGTAGCCGAATAGCAGCAATTAACACCCCAACTAATTAAACCCTGAATCAATATGACAAGTGTAAATTTAATTGTCTGTGGACACAATGCAGCTGTGGACACAATACAGTTGTGGACACAATACAGTTGTGGACACAGTGCATATATGGACACAATACAGGTATGGACAAAATGATATACCTCCCACCGTTTTTCCAGAAAATACTCAGATGAATCATCTTCCCTTCAAAATTTCGGACAGCATCCATATTACTTCATGCTATTTCATCAAAATACAAGCGCTGGCGTTTAGGAGAACATGCGCTGACAAAGTTCACCCCCTTTTCAATTAAAGATTCAAAGACGAATTATCTCCCCTTCAAAATTTCAAGCAGCAACCATATTACTTCATGCATATCTTCAGGTGGTGTACTACAACTGTGTTACATTTCATTAAAATCCAAGTAGCCATTAAGTAGAATATGTGCTGACAAGGTTCGTCTACCACCCTTTTTCCAGAAAATATTCAGACAAATTATCTCCCCTTCAAAATTTCTAGCAGCAACCATATCACTTCATGCACATTTTCAGGTAGTGTACTACAAAAGTGAAACATTTCATCAAAATCCAAGTGGCTGTTCAGGAGAACATGTGCTAACAAGGTACATGGACGGACATAGGGTGACTCCTATATACCCCCTAAACTTTGTCTGCGGGAGTATAATTACTTGCCTAAGAATTTATATAATTTTGTGTTATATCAAAACAAAATGCCAATTTATTTCCCCCATACTGGACCATTTTTTATATTTTGCATGGTTTTCTGTGCGACAGGCTCTTAAAATCATTGTTCGGACAGAGTAATTTCCAGTTGATGGTATTTTACCCGCCTCGCTACTTGTATGAACATCGTTAAGAAATATTAAAGCAATATATTTTAGAAGATACGTTAACTATTTTAATGCCCCGCCCAGGAATGTGGAAGGGGCATATAGAATTACCCTTGCCCGTCTTTCCGTCTATCTGTACGTCCGATTAAGCTTGAGTTTAAGTACATTTCTCAGAATCTGTATGAGATAGAACAATAATGGTAGGCCAGGAGGTAGATATTTGATAGTACTACAGAGTTTACTAGGTAGTTTGACTCCATGCTTGAGTGACTACACATTATAGGACATAATGTTTCATTAAATTAATTGCCTCAGTGAGTACTTCCGAAATCATTGACCTACATTTTATGCTTCAGTGATTTTGGTTAAGTTTTGTGTTAAATATTTTACGAAAGAATATGGAGTAAATGAACATGAGACCATAACACATATAATTACCCAACTGCAATAATTTTAATGAGCTGTATGGCCATTTCGGAAACTTATTCCTCATCAGCAGCACTAGAACCCAGACAAAGGAAATCCATAATTTCAAAAATGGTTCAAATGCATAAACCAAACGAAATCCGAATAATCAATAAAATCAAATACAGCTAAGGACACAACTACGATGGAGGGAGTTAATCCTTCGGTTTTAGAATTTACATAAAGTCCATTTCTCAACAACCACACATTATAGGACAATGATGTTTCATCAAATTAGATGCATTGATGAGTGCTACCAAAATCATTGACAATTAGGTGGTTTTTGCCTACATTTTCTGCTTCAGTGACTTCGGTTAAGTCTTGTATTCAAGTCTTTTTTTCAACTACTATGTATTATAGCATCATGATTTATCTCTGTAACATTGATCTTAAAGGGATCTACCCATATCACCAACAAATTGGTTGACCATGACCTACATTTTACGGTTGAGTGATTTTGGTTAAATTTCGCATTTCATCACAATTCAGTGACAGGGAACTAATTTTATGAATGATTGTCTTTGGTTAATCTGTTGCGATAAATTATTTGCAGGGCATCCGTGGCCTACAGACACGTTTTCTAGTAAACACAATAAAAGCTTTCTCACGGAACAATTCATTGCCATCAAAGTACAGGATACATATTTTATTCAAGATCGATATATATTTTTCTTTCTGTACGCAAGAAAACTGTTCAATCATCAAAATGAATACTTTTCTGTGTCAAAGAAACAAATCATAATTACTAGACTTAATCTTATGTGTCAATTTCAAAGAGATAAAGGATTGATTACTTCTTCGTCCTTAACTAATATGTCATTTTTGAAATTGTAGATTTCCTTTGTTTGGGTTCTAGGGCTGCTGATGAGGAATAAATTTCCGAAATGGCCATACAGCTCATTAAAATTATTGCAGTTGGAGTTAACATATGCGTTATGGTCTCATGTTCATTTACTCCATATCCTTTCGTAAAATATTTACCTATATTTATTATTCTCCTTTTTTTTTATAAATATCATATCTTTATCGAAAGATCCTCATTGTAAAATATGTACACAGAACAAGATGGTTATTTCTTTAATACTTACGTGAACACGTGTTTACCAACTCAATCCATTTAGGTGTAAATGCATTGTCTATTATTACAAACTTTATCTTTGTTTTCTGAAGAAAATTTAGTAGTTTTTGGTTCTCTGTGCAGTTGCAAAGGACAGGCAGCAATCTGTAAAGATAACAAAAATGTCTCCTTGTTTTAAAGAACAGGCAGCATGCTATAATATTTCTCCGTCCGCTCGCGCCCGTACAGCTTGCTCAACGCGAATGGATTCTCTATACTTTTCCGGGAATTAAGGTGTTTGATGGTGATACCCCGCGAATTTCAAATTAAACTCATAGATTCCTTCTTCCCATGACTGCTTGATTTATTGCTTTTTAGGCCAAAGGAACAACATTTTAATACTTTTTTCTTATTCAATAATTTCATTAATTGCCACTATTCTATTGGTTTTAAGCTAAAAAATTAGAAATAAAACCGCATTTATGTCTCGAGCATAACAATTTTTGTAGATTGGAAATTTAGTTCATTTGCAAAATCTAAATTTTTCTGTGTTTTTTTTCTTTTTTTTTCTACCAATCCAATGTGTGCGAAGCGAACGATGGTTGGTGCTTGTAAACACTTTTCGTCCTGAAGGGGAAGTGGGAAGAGCTAAAGCTGTATACGAGGTTTCGAACTGAAATCGCAAGTCGCGCCTAAGGCGCGACCACACCAGAAAAGATATTGAATGATGAAATAAATAGTATTAACAATTTATCAGTATGATTCGTGCCGAAGGCACGACCGTATAACTAAACAGACAACTCGTCTGTATTTTGTATTTTCGAACACGAGATCACACGAGACAACGGGTGATCACACGAGACAGGCAGTTTCGTATGTGTAAATTAATGATTATGGAAGTCAAAATGTCTTGCCGAAGGCACAAATAATATAAACAAATTGATACAACTGTCCTGCGACCACTACCAACATAACTAAAGAATAAATAACAAAGAAAATATGGTTCCCCATGAAAACGTGTTCGTCATTTGGCCAACATCGGGTTGCCGTAGCAACGCATTTCCCCAAGTATCTGTGTCAATTTAAAGACGTGCCGAAGGCACGACAGCTATGATAAGGATAAACCTGTCGTGCTGAAGGCACGAACATTGTAATTAAACAATGAATAGTGTCGATGTGACAAAGCCAAAAGGCACCCCGGCCTAAAGTATCATGACACGAATGAAAACGGGGAGCACGGATGTCATGACAACGTAAATAAAGATATGGCGGTAAATTGTTGACAAATGTTCATGCAATCATTTATCAAAAATATGCCCATGTAACAACTCAAGTGAGCTCTGCGACGATGAAAATGCTATGAATGATATATGTTTTACCTTGAAGTTAACTAGACTAAGGCTATTTGATAGCCTACTGGTGTGAATATTTGACTGAAAACTTTCAAAATGAATTGGCATTACGCTTAAAACATAATAATGCTCAAATTAATTTGAAAATCAATCTTCAAATGAAAACAACTAAACGTCTGCTACGCCATGTACGCCGGAAATATATGCACACCAAGGGTCGACAACTACAGAAGTGCTATTGAGATTGCAATGCATTCAGAGATCGCATAAACTGGTGAAATCTATATTTTGGGATCGTGAATTATAACATAATCAGACTAGGTGTAAATTGGAATAAATAACTATGAATTGGAGATTATATTTAGGGAACTTGAGCCCACTTGTCAATAAAATAATTTTTGATAAGATGACCAATGGACCAATGATGTGAAAACAGGGGGGGCTCAAATATAAGTATTTCCCCAGTGCTTTATATTTTTATTGAAGAACTTCAAGTTTAACATGTCTCAAGTTTACCCCCTCTCGCAGCTCTGCTGCAATTTTCTTGCTTTTTTTCTTTTGCAAATTCCATGTAAATCAACATCTGCGTGTTCTTGTAAAAGTGAAATGAGTATTACTTCAAGTATGTTTCAGAATAATCAATTGAATTAAAGCGTTCGTAAAAAAGGGGTGGTCACGAAGCGCGGAGGCATTTTAACCACCCCTTTTCTTACGAAGCACTTTGATTCAATTAATTACTCTGGTACATACTTTTACTAAATTTATGACATCGAATATAAAAAAAATACGACCAAATAAGAAAAATACAAAACAATATATATCTAAAACTAAATGCTTACATACCGCAATTGAAATGAATCTTTATTTAAATCAGTTTATTTAGGCTAAACATATCAATTAGTTAACAAATGTATTTTTTGTTCTTCATACGAAAAGTTGCCTTTTATATTGATCTTGTTTCAGATATTTGTTTACTTTTATCAAATAAGTACCGAGTAGATTGTATTTTAAAAATTACCTGAATTATCTATCTTTTGTCAAATTTAAATTTGAGGTACGTTGGTTACGCGTTACAATCATATCGACACACGTTGGTGTTCGTTGTTAAACGTTGAGTGCGTGGAAAAAATTTGAAAATGCTCAAAATTTCACGACGTTTGCCAACGTGTTGTTGATACGTTATGCAGACGTTAGACGAACTCAAGAGGTGCGTTATGCCCACAATGTGTGCGATATGTAGTAGTTTCACGAAAGTTGTTTTAAACGTGTAGAGAACGCAAACCGGGCGTCCTTGTAACTAAGTAGTAACGTATTAGCCGATGTTTTACTATAAAAATGATGGTAAAAGATCGAGACAAAATTCCAAAATAATGTAAATAGCTTATTTATTTCAGTATCATACTGACATATTCTTTTGAAATTTATTTTTCATTTTTGAGGGACCTCTCCCTCCAGCAAATTAGTCGTATTTTTCGGTGGCTATTCATTTCTACATTTTCAAATGACCTTGAGATGAAGAATTTCAAGCTGATCTAACAAAGATCGTCAAAACGCTATGCGGACGCTCTATGCATGCTAGAAGACCGTTATGGATGCGTTCGGTATACGTAAAGTAGGCTAGTAAAACGCCTTTGTAACGTTGTCATACGCTGTTACACGTTTTATTAGCGCTGCATACAAGTTTTTAATAAGTTTTCATTGCGTTGTAGACCGTTAGACTGACGTTATGAATGCGCCCAACAAGAGAATTTCTTCAATTTCTTCAAGGTGTGCCTACGTTATTATAAAAATTCATGCGCGTCGGCACACGTTGGCTAGAACGTTATAGTGTGACAGGGCCTTTAGCTTACCACTTTTGCTATTCAAACTAAATCTCTATCTCAAAAAGTTTCGAAATAAAACTCAAAACTCCTTTCTGGTTCATCATAATTTAAACATTTTGATAATTTTAATTTATCAAAAGATGCTATTGATATGCCAATTAAAAATATTTCCATCTTGACCATATCTTACTAACTTGGTATAGTACATCGGCAAACGAATACCGAAGCAAGAACGAGGAAATGGTGGATTCTAATATCATTAATCAAAAATCACGGCAATTCATATCAGACACGAATTGAAAGTTGCATGACAATTTAGAATAAATATATTCTACCATACAGCTCATTAAAATTATTGCAGTTGGAGTTAACATATGTGTTATGGTTTCATGTTCATTTACTCTATATCCTTTCGTAAAATTTATTTTTTTAATTCATGTAATCTAAATAAATTTAAAAATGATGAAATATTTGGGGTTAGGGTAAACTTTGGAAGGCTATTAATCATGTCAAATGCAGAAAAACAGGACAGCGATTACCTAAAAATGCAAGATCGTGTTTTTTCTCTAACATTGTTGGCAAAATTTAGTTGCTATCAAGTTACATTACTCTGGTGTTGGAAGTTCAGTGTACAATGCTCACAAACCACTGCTTTAAAACATATTTTTGAAGTTTCATTTGTGAAAATTGTAAAAAGGCTCTCTAGTAAAAAAAATGATGCCTTAGAATTATCTTTGTTGCAAACATAAATGTTGAAAATAAAAGTTTAGAAGAAATTTTCCAGTATACATTGAAGTTATAACCAAACATTTGAAAAACCTGATTATAAATTCTGTAATGTAGTAAATTATCTGATTTGCTTCCATTTATGAAACTACAAAAATATTGATCATCTCCTAAATGCTTTACACCATAACTAAATTTAAACAATTTTTCATATTGGCAGTATTTGGCATTGCACAATATCATGTTCTTCTTTCATAATTGATGATGTTGTTATACAAAATCTATTTAGATGTATTTCAATTGAAATTTCATATGTAAGAAGGCTTGATATCATAGTCAACGGAAATTATGTCCTAAGCTAGCTGTCAGTAACTGCGAGCATTTGTCCGGACAGTACCTGTGTGTATTGTCTTCATGTTTTATGTACTTCATTGTAAGGATACTCGTCTTGATAAGTTGGACTTTTTTCTAGTTTAATTTTTACTTTGAGTCTTTTTGTGTATTTATTTTTAGTCATTCTCCACACATAGGGGAAGGGTTTGGATCCAAGAAAACGAGTTTAACCCCGCCGCAATTTTTGCGCCTGTCCCAAGTCAGGAATATGTTAGTCATTGGCTTGTCCTTGTCTTCTTATAAAATTTTAGTTTCTTGATATTTGGATTACTGGGTGAGGTTCCTCACTGTGTTAAAGACCATATGGTGACCCCTAGATGTTTTGTTTTGGGTCGTTTTAACCTGGATATGGGATGTTGTCTCCTTGACATTTACCCCATTTCCTTTCTTTTTCATAGTTTTGTTTATAACTTAAACGGTTTAATCACATTGTGTAAAATTAAGAGGATTTCAGAAACATCTGTTGTAAACCATTACTTAACATTTGAAAAATATACTCGGAAAATCTGGACCCTGTTGTTACAATGTAATACAGATTTAGATGTTATCCACAGTTTGCAGTTTTATTTTCTCAAAACAAAAGTTCGTTGCACTTTTAACATTTGTTCAGGCCTACTTAAACACAAAAACGTCATCTGTGGTCAATTGTATCACAAACAGCACCAGAATTGGTTTATTTATAATGTTTGATGTATTTATATTGTTCCAAAAAGTAAACTTACAATACGTTGAGAGATGTCATCGGCTCCAGTATATCATTTCCTAGACTTCGCAATGGCATATCATCAAGATACCTGCAAAAAAGTTTGAAGCTTGCCCATAAAATTAAATAGGAAGTCAAAATCATCTAAGGACAGAGCTTTACATAAAGGAGATATTCCTTAGTTTTCAACAAAATTCCCTTAAGTAAGTAAAACCCGAACCGTCATTCAAAAGTGAATTATCAAAGGACAATTGCAACAGCGGAAACAAAAAAAAAACAGAAACACAACACGTATACGGCACAGAACAGAAAAATGAGGATACACGAACACACACAAAGATGAACAACACGGACCCAATAAAACAACGGCAGTATAATACCGAAGGAAGAAAGGAGTGAAATTTACAAAGGTCGAAGTCCAAAGGCATGGCCAAAACGAGAACACAGAAAACAATGACGAAAGACACAAAACAACGACGCTAGACAGACACAAAGCACAGAAACAGAAATCACAACATTCAAAACAAAGCCCTCACAGTGTGAACTCCAGTGAAACTGAGAGTGACATCAGGTGCTCCGGAAGGGAAACCATGTCCTGCTCTATTGAGGGCACTCGTGACACTGTGAGTGGGTCAATCCAAGAAAATGTCAAAGTCGGTAGTCAAATCCGGGAAAACGTGAATCTAGCTGAAAATGTCCAATTTCATTTGGGATACTGACACGTCATATCATTCGATGATGTTATGGTGACGGCCATAGAATTTCTTGAGGGGTGAAATTAACATAGGTTGAACAAATCCCTGACTAAGCAGCTTTTAGGACAGTGTTTTTGCTCTGTTCAAAAAATCACTGTACAAACTACATGCTCGAGAGTAGCGAATCAACTGTGAAATCTACACTCCATAGGCTGGAGAGGTAGGTATATTGCTGCTAAGAAAGGGAAAATTCACAATTTGGAAATTAAAATCATCACGTTTATCATACAGCTTAGACTTCAAACGTCCATTTTCGTGAATATACAATAACAGATCTAGGTACGAAGCTGAATTAGGTGTTTCAGTTGTTTCTTTACTTCCAAGCTCATTGGGATAGATCTGATGTAAATACTCCTTAAATTTAGGATTATTGAGAGAAAGTACATCGTCTCTGTAGCGGAAGCTGAAATTAAAGGACATGGCTAAATATTTTTGTTTTTTTTTTAATAAGCCCTTGTAAAAACTTGGCCTCGTACGATTAAACGAAAAGGTCAGCTAAAAGCGGCGCACAGGTAGCTCCAATAGGAGTCCCTATTGTCTGTTGAAAAACACGACCTCCAAATTCGACAAAAATATTGTCGATCAAAAATTCTAACATTTTGATTACGTCAGTCTCCGTGTACTTCTTGTTTGAATCAGTGTGGTTCTTAATAAAATATGTCTTGTCTTTCCCTATAACTAAATAGGTGTATTTGTGTTCTCCATTTTTAGTGCAGAAACATTGATGTATTTAATCTGCAATCAATGTTTTAAGTTTATTGTGTGGCAGGGTTGTATAAAGAGTAGAAAAGTCAAAGGTTTGAATGCTATGGCAATGGGTCAAACTGGTTGAGGAAAGCTGTTCAAGGAGATCTTTTGAATTTTTAAGAATCCATTTGATTCACACGGCTTGTGGAGTAAGCTTTATTACAGCAGTTTTTCAGGCCATCTGACTGCGTTAAACAAAGAAGTGAGGAGTTGTGAAAGAGGTTTAGTGGTGCATCTGGAAGACCCGGCAATGAATTTCTGATTGTATGGATTCTTATGAAGTTAAGGTACCCAGTAGATGTAAAGGAGTTGATTGTTTTCATCATTGGCTTAAATGCGAAATGATGCTAAAACTGAAGTGTGATTTTTTACAATCTCAGCCCTCGATATTGTAGTAGGGGTATAGGTAGGGTTTCCAGATGAACTGTCGATACCCATCTCCTTCACAAGACAGTCGAGATAGCGTTTCTTACACACAAACATTATGTTGTTAGAAGCTTTGTCTGCAGGGACAATGACGTAATTTTCATGGAGATTGGACAGAGTTCTTACTACAAGGGGATCTTCAAATATACTGGGATTTCTGGATTTCATTCCTGTTTTTAAGCGCCGGATGCGATTTACAATTAATGACTGTATGGACCTGATCCAGTCGGACAATGTCTCAACGTCCTCTTTCTCTTTCTTTGCCCACTTCCTGGCATAGTCTTCAACTGCATCCATCAAAATCTTGAAATTGTACTTCCAGTTGATGTGCTGGGGCTCACGGAATTTGGGACCTTTTTTGAAGATATCTCATAGTTTGAGATTATCTACGATATCTAGGTCACAAGTTATAACGTGTCCAGCCGGACTATAATTGAATGGGGGAGAGGAGCAAGCACAATCAGGTGGTTTGGCTTTAACGTAATCAATTTGGAAGTCACGCAATACCCGTTTATAATTGAAAATGGAAGTTGCAATTGGTTTATTATAGGAATACGAGATCAGTGGAACTGATTGATCATTAAAATAAGGAGGAATATTTGATGTGACTGTTTAGCTGGGTAGAATGTTAGCAAGATTTATAGCGTCCTAGCCTTTATTGGCGAATTGAATTTTGATAAATGTTCGGTTATCAGATTTGTTGGGGGATGTGGTGACAGGCTTGAGCAGTCGCTGGTAAGATATATCCAAAACAATTGCTGTTAATTTGTATTCTAGAGAATGGCTATCAGTTACGGATGATGCTAAGCATGTTTTGTAGAAGGAATGAAGTTTTCAAAGTGGCAAGGAATACAGTTTGGTACGAATGTGATGAATACCAAGAGGAATGGTCATGAACGGAAGAAGACCATTAATTGAAATGTCATGCAGACTTGGGGCAGTATAGTGCCTATGTCCATGACTACGTGGCCTGCGTTGGCTTCCATTCAATATATTCATCATATTCACCGAACTGCATCCTGGACTTGACACATTACCTACACCTTTTATATTGTCATTGCAACCGTAGGGTATTGCGGTCCCCAATTCTCTGATCCAGTATTCCTCTCTTTGTAGACGGTAAGGTGTACTAAGTGTATAGTTATTTGTTTTATAATATATTTTCTCGATAATCCCGACTTTCATGTTTACAATGGAATGGTCAGGTTGGTTAAAATGTGCGTAAACATGTCAGGTCTTGTTGTCCTTGACCTCGTATCTATGTCCGCACATACGTTTATTCAACCTATCTTTTGTTTCCCCTACATATATTAGTCCATCAAGAGAGCACTATAAGCCGTAAATGAGATTCTTTGAGTAGCAATTCAGATCGTCGTATGTTCTTGTACAATAAGTTTTGTTTGTTAAATTACTTTTGAAATTTGTGTCTGTAATAAGTAT